>CM046456.1:68153158-68413158 GCA_025506515.1 Flaveria trinervia | reverse complement strand
TAGTTCTCATTTTTATCTCTCCGCTATATATATATATATATATATGATTATAAAAGTAACACATATATATGTTACACATACGTATGATTAAATTAATATCCAATGAAACAAGATTCATTTTCGAAAGCAAATGTTAATCTACCATGCATATAAATAATTTAGTTGTCTAGGTACCCAACGAATTTAAAAGACCACGATTCCTTATGTGAATACAACTAATGGTCATATATATTATATTTATTAAAATGACACATATATGCTACACATATGTATGATTAAATTAATTTGCAATGAAACATGATTCATTTTCAAAAGAAAATGTAGATATATACTCCGCAAATAAATAAAAATAGTTTTTTGCCCGCCGCGTGTTGCGGCGGCATCATACACGACATGTTAGAGTATAGATTGCCATTGAACAGACTCGTTTCGAACTAAATGTATTATATTTGACCCGACTCTTTTACAAACAAAATTTATGTTGAAATGTAGATCGACCTAAACATTAATGAATAATCACATGCAGCAGCGCCATATGAACATGATAAAGTATATATTACAATTGCACAAATTTACGTTGAAACGTATATACCATTAAATGAAACGTATTATATTTTACCCAGCGCGTATTTATGTCAAAACATATTTATGTCTTCAAACGAATATATTATATTTGAATTGACCCGTTGTCACATACAATAAACAAATTTATCCAACCAAAACAAATATAGTAAAAGATACAAATAACTGTTTGTTTAGTTTCCAAATAAAAATAGAAATTTTAAAGATTTAGTGGCCAATGTTGAAGATACCAAAAAGTAAGGCTGAAAAACATAAGTATAAAAAGTGTTGTGGCCAAATTTAAAAATACCAAACTCTTCTATTCATTCATTTAGTCTATTAATATTATGTAGTAATTAGCAGACTAGGTACCCAAAATAAATTTGAAAGACCGGGTCAAGTTTTAAACTTATCAGAGTCACTTGATTTTTCAATAAAACTCTTTATATAAAAAAAGAAAATTATTAGGGTCATTTGACCTTATTTGAATGCATGTAGTTCCGCATATGAAAACCGGTGCCATGACAAAGTCTTCACTTATCACTCTTGATGATTTTGATATTTGGTGCTAAATAATGAAAGTCTTTATCAAGTCTCAAGACTCCAGGATTTGAAGATTTGTTGTCTTAGGACCTCATGTACCATCCACCTTTTCAGTTGTTGCTGGTAATGGCATGATACCAAAGAAAGTGGCGGACTACTCTGAAGAAGACTGGAAGAAGATAGATGTATAAAAAATCCATGACCGCCTCTGAAATGTTCTTCCCAACTCCATATACAAAGGCATCAAGAAGTGAAAAACTATTAAGCAACTATTGGATGCATTAAAGCTCATGTATGAGGGGTCTATTGAAGCAAAAAAGAACTAGAAGGACCTCTTGAAGCAGTATTTTGAGAATTTTACCTTCAAAACAGGTGAAAGCATGACTCAACAATACTTCAGGTATGTTGAGATTGTGGATACTCTAATAGATGTTGTAGTAACTCTTGAGAATAGGGATATTATGAGAAAGTTCATGTGCTCTCTTCCCAGACAATGGACACTATTATGTGGTCATCAAGAGGACTGAGAACCTCAAGACCCTCACTCTTACTGAGTTATATGGTATTATTAGTAGCTACCAGATAGAAATGAAAATGCAAAATCCATCTAGTAACTCCAACAATTAGCATAGTGTAGCCCTTCATGTGGTTGAAAGAGATTGTAGAAAACCACAACATCATCTCATCTGTTACCGTAAAAACTCACAAAAGGTCCTTTCATCGCTTCCGGAGACACCAAGGGAGAGCTACATCTAAGAAAGCTCATTTCAAGTGACAAGCTTATCACATGTCTTTGTGTCTACTAATAAAATCATATGCAACTTCCTCTTCACCCTTAAAGATTTAGAGTGCATCTTTGGAGGCGCTGGATCGGTAGACATCCGATTGTGTTCTTGACGGAAGGAAACAAAACCAAAACCAAGAGACAAACAATAACACGAACTATAATAAAATGGTTTCATTGATAAAACCTAACGATTACAAGCTCGTTACAACATAAGAATCAAGACTTGTAGAGATTAATGAAGAGGCTGATGCAACTCAAACATCCATAGTCTATCCTGCATGCTGCACAAGTGCATTGAATAAGAATGCTTAGGATGTTTCACACATGCAACTGAAATACTCTAAGTGTAAAATCTTCCGAAGACAAGACCAATATCTTTCGAAACCAAAAATGAAGTCTTTCGAAGCCTCAGAGACAAAGTCTTCCAAAGCTTCAACTCATGAAGATAGATTTCTTCCGAAGACTTTTGACACATGCTTTATCTGATCTACTTTTCCATAAAGCTGGACACCTTTCCGCTGCATCTCTGTAAGGTCACCAACTTACATGATTTGGTGAAAAGGTCCATGCTTTTGGTAACTGTATATTGAGGTCTTGAGTCTGTAACTTTCTACTTCATGTACTTTACCCTTTTTGTAATAGATAAGGATGTGAGCTATGGCATGTCATAGTCACTAGTCAAAAGGCAATCTGCCTTTTGACTCTACAATTGATTTTGTTTGTGTCTAGTCAATTGTATCCAGCTGGCTTTCAAAGTATAGCCGGCTGTAGGATGTAATATAAGTATCTCATGTTCTTGTATCTTTCTATTATGCTTTGTAACACTTGTAATAGAACATAGAGAAAGCAATATACTGCATTCTTGAAAACCATACACTTTTGTTCTTTTGTTATGTCTCATATGTTACTTGTGTTCTTAGTGTCTCATTTATGGTTAATCCAGTTTACTATTTGATTAAGTTTGGTTAATCTCCTCTTTGTTGTATTGTGTTGTAAGTGACCCCCTTCACCGATCCTGCATTTGGTATCAGAGCTCAAGATCCTCTTAGCACAACAGCTCAAGATCCTCCATCAACAACAGCTCAAGATTCTCTTAGAAAGACCAAGTGACTGAGAATTCTCCATCAACAACAGCTCAAGATCCTCTTAACACAACCATAGGATCTATTACTGTTGCATTACCTTCTGTTTCTGAGCCCAAGACAAGCAAGGCTTGGGTTTCCAAATATAACTAATCATTTTCTTTGTGCAGGGATAGCTCAAGACAAACAAAAATGTCTGGATCATTGATAGTGGTTGTTCCAGGGACATGACAGGCAATAGGTCACTACTCCAGAACTTTGAAAGGATTAATGGAGGACCAGTTGCTTTTGGAGGAGATGAAGGTGGTTACATTTCAGGAAGGGGCATGGTCACAAATGGTAAGCTCAGCATTGAAAAGGTAAACTTTGTTAAAGAGCTTGGATGCAATCTTCAAAGTGTATCCCAATTTTGTGATCAGAGTCATAACATGCTCTTTACTGAGCATGAGTGCATTGTTCTCAAGCTTGGTGTGGTCATTACTCATGAGCATATCCTGCTTAGAGCCCCCAGGAAAGGGAACATGTACAAGATGGATTTGCAAGAACATCTCCCTCTGGAGAAGTTTTATGCTTTCTGTCTAAAGCCAATAGTGATGAGTCTTTCCTGTGACATAAAAGAATGTGTCATGTAAACTTTAAGAGCATGAATATATTAATTAAGAATGATTTGGTAACTGGAATACCAAAGAAAGAGTTTACAAGTGATGACCATTATGTTACATGCCTGAAAGGGAAGCAACATAAGGTATCTCACAAGCCTAAGGAAAGGAACTCCATCACTACACCCCTACACTTATTACATATGGATCTCTTTGGCCCCACCAGTGTAATGAGTCTAGGAAGGACTTCTTATTGTTTAGTGATCACAGATGACTTTACAAGATTCACTTGGGTCTTCTTCCTTAGAACTAAGGATGAGACTCCTGAGATTCTGAAGAATTTCATCTTAAAGATTGAGAATCAATCTGATCACAAGGTCAAGATCATAAGATGTGATCAAGGAACTGAATTTAAGAACCAAATCCTTGATACATTTTGTGATGAAAAGGGTATTACAAGACAATACATTGCTCCCAGGACTCCTTAGCAGAATGGTGTTGCTGAGAGGAGAAACAGGACACAGATTGAAGCTGCAAGAACCATGTTGTCTGACTCTAAGCTGCCCATCACCTTCTGGGCAGAGGCAGTCAACACTGCCTACTATGTGCAGAACAAAGTTTTAATGGTCAAGACTCATGGCAAGACTCCTTATGAACTTTGGCACAAGAGGAAACCTTTCATTGGTTTTCTCAGGTCATTGGATGTCCTTGCACCATCTTGAATACTAAAGATCAAATTGCCAAGTTTGCTAAGAAATCAGATGATGGACATTTTATTGGATACTCTTCTCAAGCTAAGGCTTATAAAGTATACAATCTCAGAACTAAAATTGTTGAGGAGTCAGCCAATATGACTTCAATGAACACACACCCTGTGTGGTTGGTTCTGGTCCTGATTGGCTATTGATCTTGATTTAGTTACCAACTGTTTTAACAAATCTTGTGAGAATGTTTCAGGATCTGCAAAAAATCTAAATACAGATGATCCTGATCCAAGATTTGAGCCGAGAAGATCTTCAAGTCACACATCTTCAGCTTCAGTTGGAACTACTTCTGCAAATGAGGTGTCTATCAGCACTACAATGACAAACTCAGCTGATACATCTGGGGTGCCTTCAAATTCCAGCTCAAAGGCTCCACAACCAGATAAGAATATCTCAATTATGGAAGACAACAATGGTGGTGGTGATAGTGATCAAGAATTTCTTGATGCTACTAACCACACCATAGATGAGAACATTAATGATGTCACACACTGCTTGGATCAAGTTTCTCTTGAAAGTGTGCTAATGTAGTGGGAGAAACATCTATGCCAAATCTAAATTTCTCTAATTCAGGTCTTTCTCAGCAACTTGCTGTGATCCCTCAGCTTAGGATCCACAAGTCTCACCCTACCACAAACATCATTGGAGATGTTATCACTGGGGTAAGAACAAGAGGACAAACCCATGAAGCAAATGTTTGTCTTCACTCTTGTTTCCTATCCTAGATAGAGCCAAAGAAAGTTGATAAGGCTCTAAAGGATGGATGTTGGGTTGAGGCTATGCAACAAGAGCTGCTTTAATTCAAAAGGCAGAAAGTTTGGAACCTTTGTCCTCTTCCTTATGGGAAGACTACCATTGGAACCAAATGGGTGTTTAGGAATAAGAAAGATGATAGAGGCGTTATCATCAAGAACAAAGCTAGACTAGTTGTTCAAGGGTACACACAAGAAGAAGGGATTGACTACACTGATGTCTTTGCTCCAGTAGCAAGGTTAGAAGCTGTTAGGATATTCATGGCATTTGCTGCATCAAGAACTTCAAGGTCTTTCAGCTTGATGTAAAATGTGCCTTTTTGTATGGAGTGATTGATGAAGAGGTATATGTCAAACAGCCACCTGGTTTTGTAGATCCTGATCATTCTAATTATGTTTGCAAGCTTGACAAAGCTCTTTATAGGCTGCATCAGGCACCCAGAAGTGGTATGAGACACTATCTGAGTATCTTTGTAAACATGGATACAAGAGAGGTACTATAGATGGAACTCTCTTCATCAAAGGACAGGAAATGACATTCTGCTAGTTCAAGTGTATGTGGATGACATCATCTTTGGTTCAACTAATCCAAAGCTCTGCAAAGACTTTGAGAAGCTAATGAAAGATAGATTTGAAATGAGTGCCATGGGGAAACTCAATTTTTTTCTAGGAATTCAAGTGAAGCAAGTTGAAGATGGCATCTTCATAAGTCATTCAAAGTATGTTCAGGACATACTCAAGAGATTCAACATGACTGATTGTAAGATTGCTAAGACACCTATAGCCAAAAACCACTCCCTTGTACCTGACCTTGAGGGGGAGTGTGTAGATGAACACTTATATAGTGCTATGATTGGGTCTCTTATGTATCTTACTGCTAGCAGGCCTGGTATTATGTTTGCTACATGCATTTGTGCAAGATATCAAGCCAACCCTAAGATGTCTCACCTCATCACTGTCAAAAGGATTCTTAGATACCTCAAAGGTGCCTCAACACTTGCTTTATGGTACCCAAAGAATCCTGACTTTAATCTGCATGCTTATACAGATAGTGATTATGGTGGTTGTAACATGATTGAAAAGTCTACATCTGGGGCATGTCAGTTCCTTGGTGGAGAGGGTTGTCTTATGGCAATACAAGAAACAATCATGTGTCTTTGCATCACTGGTGAAGCTGAATACATTGCTGCTGCAAGCTGCTATGCTTAAGTACTATGGATTCAGAATCAGATCCTGGACTATGGGTAAACTTCAAGGAGACTCCCATTCACATAGACAACAACAGTGCTATTTCAATCACAGAGAATCCTGTGCAGCACTCAATGACCAAACACATCAATATCAGGTATCATTTAATAAGAGATAACCATGAAAAGGATAATTAAACTAGTCAAAGTTCACACAGATGAACAATATGCTGATCTGTTTACAAAGGCTTTGGTGAACAGAGATTTAAATATCTAATATCAGCTATTGGGATGATCAACTTTGAGTAAGTTTTTCTTAAAACTAATTCCTATTATTCTTAAAATATGTGTGTCCTAAGTTGTCTAGTTCATCACTTTCATAGCTCATGTTTTCTCTAGATAAATTAACTTTTTGAAGACTTTCCTTAGGTTTTTGACAATTTTTGATCCTTCGGAAGTTATGCTTTTAACTTTGGAACCAAATCATTCCTTCAAAATAAATAATGTCTAAGAAATTTACCTTCGGAAGAGGTTTTTAATCTATCTTCCGAAGCTTAAATACTTGTCTCAGACACTTATTTATTTTTAAGGACTATTTACTTTCGAAGCAAAATTAATTCTCGGAAGCTTTGTATTTTATATACAAAACAATCAAGTTTTAAATTTCTCTTCCGAAGCAAAATTTTCAAAACTCTCAGCAAATTCTTCCGAAGTCATTCTAGCATCGAAGCTTTTTTTAATTAAAACTTCCGAAAATAATTTACCTTCGGAAGCTTTTTGATTTCCAAGAAAACTATTTTTTGAGCAAAAGTAAACTACTTTTCAGAGGTGGGACCGACATCCGGATTTCAAAGTTTATCCTCTTTCATTAAACTTTGTCTGAAATCCCTCTCACATATAAACCCAACGGTTTCCCCCTCTTTCTATCATCTGTTCTTTCTCCATACCTAAAACCCAAATTTCTCTCTGAAATTTCTTTCTTCCTTCTTTCTTCATCTTTAAGCTAGCTCACAATGGCCAATCTGGCTCACAGAAATGATCCTAACTTTACCATGCAGCTATACAGGCAACATAATCAGGTTGCTCTGTTAAGCTCTAAGAAAGATCCTCATTTCTCAGAGGTTTGTCGATTCTTAGCTTTGTCCAACTACTTCACCTCCCTAACCATTGATCCTCCTCTCTATAAGGATCAGCTGCTTGATTTCTGGAAGACCTGCCAAGAGGTCATAATGAATGGGGAGAAGGCACTGTCTGCCACAGTGCAGGGGAGGACAATCTTCATCACTTTGGCCATCATCAACAGGCATCTTCAGCTGGATGATGAAGAAGGTGAGGTGTTCTTCCAAAGGAAGATGTTAATCATTCCTTTGAGCAGATGGATATGAGGGAGATTTCTCTGTAAAGACCTTTAGAAAGGGAAGGTCTCTCCCAGTGGAGATTCCTGCTCCATGTGGTCATCCACAGCTTGTCAAGAGGTCATAATGAACGAGGAGAAGGCACTGTCTGCCACAGTGAAGGGGAGGACAATCTTCATCACTCCGGCCATCATCAACAGGCATCTTTAGCTGGATGATGAAGAAGGTGAGATGTTCTTCTCAAAGGAAGATGTTAATCATTTCTTTGAGCAGATGGAATATGAGGGAGATTTCTCTGTAAAGACCTTTAGGAAAAGGAAGGTCTCATCCCAGTGGAGATTCCTGCTCCATGTGGTCATCCACAGCTTGTCCAACAAGCATGGTGGATAGGACCAGATTCCTGAGGATCTCCATGGAATGGTTCAAGGGGTCAAGTTTAGGTATTCTCAGTTTGTTTATACCAACATGCTTGCTAACTTAGACTCCTTAGAATATTATATGTTTTCTAGATTGTCTAGTACATTCTTAACTATGAACTCGGCTCACAGTTAAGGGAAACAGGTAACATTCTTAAACTGGGACAGATGAAGCCCGGCATCTTTAAAATACTGAGAAAGCCCACTGTTGACTTCTCTAGGGTAGAAACAGCCCTAGTCCCAAAAATGTTAGAGCTCATTGCTCAAGGTGACAACCTAGCAGCACAAGCTAGTGTTGAACCCACACCTGCTACATCCCAACCACCCACACAGCCTTAAATTACCCTCACTTATCAAAGAAAATCCAAACTAGCCCCTGCTCAGACTATTTAGTCTGTGGAGGTCCCCATACACTCACCCTTACAGGCAGAAGTGGACACTTGAGCTCCCACTTTCTTGAGGAGCAGACCACTCCCATCTCTTCAAGGATCAGTGCTGAGGTTCCTCATACTCAGCCTGATGAGCTCATTAGCCCAACTGCCTTAGCCATCACTTTGAGTCTCAACACTCAAGTGATCAACCTTCAGGAGATAGTTACCATCCCCAGCCTATAGATCTCAACCAACCAATTCCTAACCTTGATTTCTATACTGATGAAGATTTGGGTTTCAGGGAATACCATGATTTCTCTTCTTTTCCCCTACTCAAAGAGAGATGAGAGCTTCTGAGGCTCCTATTTCTAGCCCCCATCAGTCACCTACTATAGAGGTGGACACTTTTGAACCTGTTCAGGATGTCCATATGGAAGAGGCTCTCACTTCTGAAAGTGATTACATCATTAAGACCTCAACCATGGAAACACAGCCCACTGTCATCTCAACTGAGACTGCCAGTGAGCAGAGGAAATCCAGCAGCCAAGAACCTAAAGCTGGTGGTGAGAGAGAGGACTTTGGTCCAATCATCTCATCCCCCAATGATTCTTCTGATGAAGATGAGGGGAATCTAAGACTAAAGGTGCATAAACTGTCTAAAACATGCACCTATTTAGTCTCAAAGGTCAGTTACCTTGAATCACAGGTGATTAACTTACACAACAGAATCAATGATCAGCAACTTGAGATTTCATATCTGAAGGAAAAACTAGCTGTGAGACCCTTAAGAAGAGCTCAACCAGGAACACAAGAACCTGTGGATGTGATTGACCTATCTTCCAACTCATCTATGCAAGTGGGTGATGCTACCAAAAAGGGGGAGAAAGTCATTATAGCTACAGAACCTGGGAGTTCTTTAGAGAGAGTGGACATTGAAGACTCACCATCCTCACTTGCAAATGCGCATCCTCAGCAACCTCCTCAAATTCACATTAATATGGACTAGACAGACTCATTCATACAGAGTCTGTTTGAGGATGGGATACCAAGGGCTATGTCATCTTCACCATCTTCCAATCATATCATTGGGTGGATGTATGACAGCAACAGGAAAGCCCTAATTATCATAAAAGTTCAAGGGCAGCAAGAAGTCTTAAATTTTTAGACTTTGAACTACTATGAAGGTCTGGATCTAGTCAACATGCCACTTGTCAATCCAAGCAAATCAAGACAAGCTGACAGGCTGGCTTAAAGAATCCAAGACAGGATCACTGCAGAGTTCAGCTTCAGAAGGAGACTCAGGCAATTAGGCAATTGCATCGGTCAACTGGATGTTGAGGCAGACCCTAAGATTAGTTTCATAGGGGAAACCTTGACTGAAGGCCCAGTGGTAGAACCTGAGAGCCTTGTCTCATCATTATCAACTGCGGCAGAGATCCACACTCCTATTGAGACACCTGCTGGTGAAGGTGCTTCTCAACCTCTCTCTGGCCAGAGCTCAGAAGCTCAAGCAATGAAGGCCAAAGCTCTCTCCACCCTGAGTCACAAAGGTCTGTTAGTGACAAAGGGAAAAGAAAGAAAACATCTTAGGAGATTGAGGAGGAGGAGAGAGAGAGGAAAAGGAGGCTGAGGGGAGAAAGTTCCTCTGCTGAGTCTTCAAGACTCATGGAGTCTGCTATTAGGGATGCCCCCAGACCAGATACTTAGAATGATGAGTTAAGGGTAGTCAGGATAAATTATCTGTAGACAAGGAACTATGACATAGACAATGTCATTTCTCTCCCCTAGATGAGTTGAATGAACTAGTGACCTGAAAGGTCAAGGGAGAAGAAGATGCAGAGCTTCTAGTACAAATAAAAGAAGAAAGAAGAAAGAAAAGATTATACAAACATGTGCCTACCCTCTCCCCAGTTCAAGAAAGTCCTGCACAAGAGGATGTGGTTCAACAAAAACCTCAAGTAGATAAAGAAGAAAAAAGAACCAGGATGATCAACTACTTGAGTGCCACAGGGCTTTATCAGGCAGAAGCACTTCTTCCCTTGTCCTTTGACTATGTTGAGTTTGAGTACTTAAAACAACTTGAACTTGAGATAATCAAGACAGAAAGACAACTAAGGAAAAGCTAAGGGAAGAAGTTGCAAAATCAAGAGTCATCATCCAAAAGAGCATGAAGAAGTCTGCTGACAGGTAGAGGATGATGAGCTTCTTGAAGCTATATGGATTCGCCGGAAGGAGACTTGGCCCCATGTCTCTATCCACTGTGGATGAGCATATTAGGGTGATCAAGCAAAAGTTCAAAAGTGGAGAGCTCATTAACTTACACTCTACTCCAAGTCAATCCCCACCTGAAGTGGAGGTTAATGTTGAACAACCAGAGACAACACAACCTGGACCTCCTGTTGAAACTCAGCAAGCTTCATCTTCTAATCCACAACAGGGTCAACCTCCCTCTCCTTCTAAGCCTGAGAGAGAGGAAGTCCCAACTGAGAAAGACAATGAAGATCAATCTAGTACTGCAAGCCAGTCTTCACAGTTAAAACATGTAAAGAGAATGAAGAGGATGGCTTCTAAACCAAAGCCAAAGAAGAAGAAGAATGTACCCTCTTCTAAACCCCAGGATGAGTCAGAACATCAGGAGGATGTGCAGCCAGAGTATGTTACATCAACTTCAATTCAAACAGCTCCTCCAGCATCAGAAAGACCCATCTTGTCTTGGACATACACCATAAATCCAGAAAGATGGCATGTCATTAGAGATCAAGGCACTGAAGACATTTACATATGGCAAGATATGTTTCAGTTGCCTCTGCAAGATCTTGTTGATATGAGAAGACATTTTGACAGTCTGAAGGATGCTGATCACCTTATGAAGAAAGGAATGGCGATCATCATAAAGAGGACTGTTGATATATGAAGTCTACTAAGTTTTTTGGTAGCATTAACCTAGGGGGAGTTTGTAGAGATTAATGAAGAGGCTGATGCAACTCAAACATTCAAATTCTATCCTGCATGTTGCACAAGTGCATTGAAGAAAAATGCTTAGGAAGTTTCACACATGCAACTGAAATACTCTAAGTGTGAAATCTTCTGAAGCCAAGACCAAATCTTCCGAAGCCAAAGATGAAGTCTTCTAAAGCCTCAGAGACAAAGTCTTTCAAAGCTTCAACTCATGAAGACAGATTTCTTCCAAAGACTTTTGACACATGCTTTATCTGATGTGCTTTTCCATAAAGCTGGACACCTTTCCGCTGCATCTCTATAAGGTCACCAACTTACATGAGTACTGAAAAGGTCCATGCTTTTAGTAACTGTACATTGAGGTCTTGAGCTGTAACTTTTTACTTCATGTACTTATCCTTTTTGTAATAGATAAGGATGTGAGCTATGGCATGTCATAGTCACAAGTCAAAAGGCAATCTGCGTTTTGACTCTACAATTGATTTTGTTTTGTGTCTAGTCAATTGTATCCAGCTGGCTTTCAAAGTATAGCCGGCTGTAAGATGTAGTATAAGTATCTCATGTTCTTGTATCTTTCTAATATGCTTTTGAAACACTTGTAATAGAACATAGAGAAAGCAGTATATTGTATCTTGAAAACCATACACTTGTGTTCTTTTGTTCTGTCTCATATATTACTTGTGTTCTTAGTGTCTCACTTGTGGTTAATCTAGTTTACTGTTTGATTAAGTTTGTTTAATCTCCTCTTTGTTGTATTGTGTTGTAAGTGACCCTCTTCACCGGTCCTACAAGACTCTTGGCGAGGGGAGATCGAGCATGATCTCCCCTCTCATCCGATAACACCTAGGCCCCGGGCACACTCCTTCAAAACCTTTTTTCTCTCTACACAATGAAACTAGTATTTATAGGCCTCAGCCGTATCAAATGCAACTGGCCCATTTGTACGATTGGGCCATGCGTATGGTTCAATCGTACGACGGACCATACTTATGGTTCTGTCTTACGAATGGCCCAATCACATCTCTCAGTCGCACGACTGGTCCATTAGCATGGCTCAGTCGTATGATTGAGTCTCATTCGCATATGCTCTTGCGAATGACCCAGTTTCATGTGTTTACAACATATCAGGTGTATTACATTAAGCCTAAACTATTCGACAAGCGATGGACACACTATATATGACAATATATGCTCCAACAAATTCCCCCTTGGACGTTGCTTGCGAATAGTAGATAACACCTCTTACAATCTTCAGTCAATCTTTACTCTGGTTTCCAATAGAATCAAACGAAAAACCATATTAGCCAACATTGCCGATCCGTCAGGTTGCTACAGTATCCTTGAAAATGAATTTAGGCACAATAGCTTTCGTTTACTTTGCAGAACACCATCATAGCAGCAAGATTCCCCATATGACTAGTTTTTCCAGATGATGACATGAATAGTTTTTCCATTGCTTCAATCTTCACACAGGCTAACCTGATTAATTAACACCTGTAGAAATTCCCCTTAAAATTCAGCATATCCAAAATATAAACGTTGTGCTCTCCTAGCATCTTCATACGGTGTATTGCGCAAAAGGTAGAGGGTTCCAATCCATAGCTGACAATCTCAACCAAATCAGCATGCACTTAGATTCATCATCAGAAACGACTCACATCATCACTTTCTGATTGCGTCTTCAATTTCTCTATACATGGATTCCCCCTACGAATGTGAATCCTCTTTGTGCGGATAGATATAACTTGATTGGCCCATAAATAGTCAGATGCTCCTGACTACCCCATAAAATCAGCACCGACTGCTGACATCTTTTCTTTTCTCTTTCGTGTTTTAACTACATTCATCTATTTTAGAACTCCAAGGAATAATGGGGTATCCATCGAACTTATTGACACAAGAACCTCAAGTTGAATGTGCTTCGCTCATCCTCAAATCTGTGCAAAAGGTAGTTCCGGACCCTTTTTTGTCTGGAACACCATTCCTTCGTATGACATGGAGTACAATAATCACATTCATGTGAGTGGATAATACAAATGATATCTTCGTGAGACTGGTCACAAGACTGGTCCAGTAGCATGACTGGTCATAATACTGGTCCAGTAGCATGACTGGTCATAAGACTAGTCCAATAGCATGACTTGTCATAAGACTGGTCCAATCGCATTCCAGTCGTACGAATGGTCCAGTCGCATGGTCCAGTCGTACGAATGGTTCAGTCGCATGGTCCAGTCGTACGAATGGTCCATTAGCATGGTCCAGTCACACAATTGTCCATTAGCATGTTCCAGTCGCTGAATGGTCCATTAGCATAGTCCAGTCGCACGAATGGTCCATTAGCATGGTCCAATCGCATTAACGGGTCAGCACCATATTTTCAGATCTGCAGTCGCCATGGCCGCCAAAAAGCCTAATCTGATGAATTTTACATGAACCGAAACAAAATTGACATCATCAGGGTGATAAGAACGTGTTTTCGAGTTTGATTTTAACATAGAAACAACACACGTAACAAGATCAGAGCAAAACACGAAGAAGACGAAGTGGTTTAATGTCAAGGAACCTGAAATAGATCCAGAAATCAGGAGCTCCGGTTTCTAGTATGATTGTTAGATCATTCTAACAGTAACTGCTCTAATACCAATTGTGGAGGCGCTGGATCGGTAGACATCCGAGCGTGTTTTTGACGGAAGGAAACAAACCAAAACCAAGAGACAAACAATAACACGAACTATAATAAAATGGTTTCATTGAAAAAACCTAACGATTACAAGCTCGTTACAACATAAGAATCAGACTCTTGACAAGGGGAGATCAAGCATGATCTCCCCTCTCATCCAGCAGCACCTAGGCCCCAGGCACACTCCTTCAAAATCTTTTTCCTCTCTACACAATGAAACTGGTATTTATAGGCCTCAACCCATATCAAATGCGATTGGGCCCATTTGTACGATTGGGCCATGCGTATGGTTCAATCGTACGACTGGACCATACTTATGGTTTAGTCTTACGAATGGCCCAATCGCATCTCTCAGTTGCACGATACTGGTCCATTAGCATGGCGCAGTCGTACGACTGAGTCTCATTCACATATGCTCCAGCGAATGACCCAGTTTCATGTGTTTACAACATTCAGTGTATTACATAAGCCTAGACTATTCGACAAGCGACGGACACACACTATATATGACAATTTATGCTCCAACACATCCATTCAGATGACCTGGATTTAGGGGTGTTTCAAAAATCCGATATCCAAACTGTCTGAAATCTGATCTGTATTCGAATCCGAATAAATTGATCTGAATCCTTATTCTCATATTCGGATCGGATCTCATCCGATTCCGAATTCCTTATTTGGATTTCCGATCGAATATCGAATATCATAATATTTTTAATCGGATTTTTCGGATATCCGAATAATCCAAACAAGGATTCAACTATGTTTCTAGCCCAATACTCATTACTCAACTATCTATTATATTTTTAACTCAATACACAATAATATTTACACATTATAGTCATAATTTGAAATAATTATGCAATAATCGATCGTCATTCTAAATTAGAAATTTTAATCTTCAGGTTCCATACAATTACCTATTATGTTTTAATTTTGAATTTGCATACAAGTAAAAAAATTAGTTTCATATATTCCATTGTGATTTTCAACTTATAAATATTAAATAAAAAATAGCAAAGAAAACAAAAAACAAAAAAAAGAAAAGAATTGTTATTTTGATTTATTTGAATTATTCGGATATATCCAAATCCGATCCGAATTGAAATCGGATAGATTCGGATCGGATAGAAATATCCTTATACGGATTGGATCGGATTTCGGATAGGGTCTTGAAATTTTCAAATACGAATAATCCGTTATCCAATCCAATAAACACCCCTACCTAGAGTACATGGAGATAGTTCAACAGATGGCTCTTCTCACTCAAAGAGCCTAGAAATTCTACAAGAGGACAAGGAGAAAGTTTCCTAGCAATGTATCTATGGAAATTCTAGACTAGACAAAAGCAAAGTGAAGTGTTACAACTATAACTAGATGGACACATTGCTAGGGAGTGCAAGGCACCAAGGACAAATGGTGGCCAAGCACAACCTAGGCCAGACTACACTAAGGGAGCTCCACACACTGAGAAGCCCGAAGCAGCAAGTTGCAGTTGTTGTTGAATAAGTAGGCTTTGATTGGAGTTTCTAGGTGATGCATCTCCAAACCAAGCACAGGTGACTCATCATGAAGAAGCCAATGTATTAGAACATCTTTGTACCCAAAATGTATTGCTAAAGTTAACAGTCCTATAACTTAGAGATGATATTTTGATGTTGAGTCCTTAATAATCTTAAAAGCTAATTTCAAAAGAGCTAAAAATGGTTATACTTCAATAGAAGATCTAGAGAAAATAATTTCCACTCTTAACGACAAATGTGTAGATGAACATTTTTACAGGTCTATGATTGGGTCTCTTATGTACCTCACAACCAGCAGGCCTAATATCATGTTTGCTACATGCATCCATGCAAGATATCAAGCCAACCCCAAGATGTCACACCTGGATTCTGTCAAGTGGATTCTTAGATATCTCAAACGAGCTCCCAAACTAGGATTTTTGATATCTAAAAATTCTAACTTCAATTTGTGTGCCTATATAGAGTGACTATGGTGGTTGTAACATGACTGCAAAGTCTACACCTAGGGGATGTCAATTCTTTGGTTGAAGAATAATCTCATGGCAATGTAAGAAATAATACTATGTGTCTGCATCAACTGCTGAAGCTGAATAGATTGTTGCTGCTAGCTGTGTGCTCAAGTACTTCAGATTTAGAATCAGATGCTAGACTATGGATTCAACTTCACGGATATTCCACTCCATATAGACAACAACAGTGCTATATCTATTACAAGAATCTTGTGCAGCACTCAAGGACAAAACACATCAACATTAAGTATCATCTAACTATAGATAATTTGAAAAAATATTGATAAAACTAGTCAAAGTTACCCAAATGAACAATATGCTGATATGTTCAAAAAAATTTTGATGACAGAGATTTAAATATCTTATATCAACTATTGAGATGCTTAACTTTGAGTAGATTTTTTTAAAAACTAATTCAATTATTTCTAAACCATGTGTGTGCTATGTTGTCTAACCTATCACTACATAAGCCTAGTTTACTTTGGAAGACACTTTTTCAAATTATATTCCTTAGAATTCTGAATATTAAAACATACTTTTGTTTCTGAAGACATTAATATATATTTTCGGAAGAATATTAAGTCTTCAAATCAGATAATTACTTGTAAGAAATTTATCTTTAGAAGAAATTTTGATATATCTTACGAAGCAAAAATATGTTTTTCTGTACTTATATGGTTTAAGGATAATTTTCTTCCGAAAGCAATTAAGTCTCGAAAATTTTATTTCTTAGAAATAAAAGTTTTAAGTTTTAATCTCTTCCGAAACCAAATATGTCTCGGAAAAGAAAATACTCTAATTATTTTTTCTTCCGAAGCAAATTTCAATTAAGCTAAGGAATATCTTCCAAAGTCAAAATTGGCTTTGAAAATTTTTACAAAACTTCCGAAGAAAAAATACGTTCGGAAGATTTTCGACTTCCAAGGAAACTATCTTTTTGGGCACCTTTTTCAAAGGTAAGATCAACATTCGGATTTTAAAGTTTATCCTTTGCATTAACTTTTTCTCAAATCCATTTCATATATATACACTCAAAGGTTCCCCCTCTTTCATTTTCTTCTTCGTCTGCAAATTCTGTAACCTAAATTCACCCGCAAACTGAGTTTGTTCTTATCTTCCTTTGTAACAAAGCTACCTCAAATGGCCAACCTGACTGCGGAAACCAACCCGATTTTTTCATGCACCCTCATAGGTAACATAATCAAGTTGCTCTGTTAAATCTAAGAAAGATCCATGTTTCTCAAAGGTTTGCTACTTTATTACTCTATCAAGCTAGTTCATGTCCCTTACCATTGATCCTCCACTCTATGAGGATCAACTATTGGAATTATAGAGGACCTGCCAAGAGATCACCATAGATGGGGAAAAGGCACTATCTACCACAATGCAAGGGAAGGCAATCTTCATCACTCCAGCCTCCGTAAACACTCATCTTTGGCTGGATGATGTAAAAGGTGATTTGTCCTTCCCCAAATCTGTTGTCAACTAGTCTTTGGACAAATGGGCTATGTAGGTGACTTCTTAGTTAGAACCTTCAAGAAAGCAAAGGCCTCATCTCAGTGAAGTACATCCTCCATGTGGTCATTCATAGCTTATCTAACAAGCATGGAGGATTAGAGCATATTCCTGGAGACCTTTTCTTTATAGTTCATGGATGGTTCAAGGGGGTCAAGTTTAGAAATTCACAATTTGTATATACTAATTACTTGCAAGCTTGAACTACTTAGAATATTACATGTTCCTTATATATGTCCAGCACATTCTCATATGTGAACTGGGCTCACATTTAAGGGAAAAGGTAATGTTCTAAATTGGGACAGATGAAGTCCGGCAGTTTTAAGACTATGAGAAAGCCTGCTATGGCCTTCTTAGGGTAGAAACAACAATTGTCCCAAAAATGTTAGAGCTCATTGCTCAAGGAGACAACCTAGTAGCACCAGCTAGTATAATTCACAACAACCCACATAGCCACAAATAACCATCACCTACCAAAGAAAATCCATACGAATCCCTGCACAAGCTATTCAGCTTGTGGAGGCCCCCATATCACCACCTATGTAGGAGGAAGTGGACACTTGAGCTCCCACTTCCCCTAAGGATAAACCACTCCTATCTAAACAATGATCAGTGCTAAGGTTTCTCATGCTCAACCTTATGAGGTCACAACCCCCAAAGCCTTAAGCCTTCACTTAGAGTCTCAAAACTCTAGTGAACAACCTTCAGGGGATAGTTACCATCCCCAGCCTCTTATCTAAACCAACCAATTCCAACCTAGAATTCTATGATGATAAAGACATGAGATTCAGTGAGTATCATGAGTCTTTCTTCTCCTCCCCTGCTCAAGTAGAGATGAGTACTCCTACTTCTCCTATGTCCAGCCTACATCATGCACCCATTACTAAGATGTATCTCCCTAAACCTGTTCAGGAGGTCCATATGGAAGAGTCTCTTATTTCAACAAGTGATTATATCATTAAGACCTCAACCATAGCAACCCAGCCTATTCACACTTCAACTAAAGCTGTCATGGTGCAAGGAGATGTAAGGGTTGAACCAAGAGGTTCGGGAAATTAAATCAAGATAAAGATCAAGATTCAAGGCATGCGAGAAGTTCAGACCAGCCGCACGACAAGTTTACTTATCGTGTGAGAACCGTTTGTTTAGTATGAATAGTTAGTTTGTTTTATAATTGTTAAGCTTTTTGTTCACTTTCCTGAATTCGTATTCACTTGTAAACGCTTGAAAAGAGCATTGAAAAATAAGTTTATTTACCTTGTGTTCATCCATTCTATACTTCTACTTCTTAATCCATATTACTTACATTCCACATTCACAATTCGAGCTCAGTCACACCCTCAATTTCTACAAATGGGGTATTATCGTTAGGAGCGTGAATTACCAGGTCTTAGTCACTAGTTACACCAAACGACACAACAGTTATAAACATAATTGTTCATTTAAATTAAAGTTTCCCAAATAAGAGTTAAATACGAAAACATGGAAGTGAATGCGGAAGCGTATTAGTTTATAATTCAAACGATTGTGAAAACATGGCAAAGCCAAATAATATTGTGTAGAAATGCAAATGTCTAGTTGTTTAGTTGACCTAACAAATGACGAATGATATGATATAATGATCCTAGTTGTTGGTACATATATGTCCCTAGATCATGTTATGAATACAATAGATCTTGTTTGTCTAATTCTGATGTAATGGTTCGAATGATTAATGAAATGATATTGATTGTCTCATATTTATAACATTTATATTTCATTAATGAGTCGATGTTGAATTGGTTAATTAGGTTTGTGACTGTTTGAAGTGTCATGCATAATGTTATAATGTTAAATACACTCAACTATGAGTCCCAACAGTGATCATGCGTCCGAATGGCCATGCGACTAAGTGTCCATGCGCCTAAATAGTCCATACGCATGAATAACTTTGTACAAATGACTCAGTCGCACGACTGAACACTCAGTCGTGCGGATGAATCAACCGTATGGTTCAATCGCACGACTGAATCATACTAATGGTTCAGTCGCACGAATGAACAATACTAACCTATAAATACAACCAATTCGTGGAAAAACGAGAGAATTGATTCTATTTTCGATTCCGACGTACCCTAGCCGTCCAGAAACCTCCAAGTTGATACTCCAAGTTCATAGAACGCTGTAGATCGATTCTTAATCGATTCTAAACGTTTGATTCAATACTTTATTGATTCTACGTGCGTTCTCACTGATTGGATCGCCATCAAATAGGATTCCGCACTATTTGGTTTGGTTTACACGTTAATCATTAGGTATTTGTTCAAATACCAGGTCCTGACAAGTGGTATCAGAGCTTGGCTCTTGATTACGTGTGATTCAATCAAGATTGATAAAAGGTTTGTGTTTTTACACTAAAAACGGAATCTTTTGTGTCAAAAGTGTCTTGGACGTTCCCTGCTCATCAAGTTTCGGTTTCTACGGCCTTAGGCGATTAGGGTTTACGAAATTTCGAATTTTTACGGCTAACACACGTTTAACCTAGAAATTCTCGCAAAACAGCAGCTTCAGTCGCACGAGTGGGCCATTCGCACGACTGGACTTCATTCGCATACACCAGACGCACGATTGGACTGAGTGCATCTCCATTAGTACGACTGAACCATCCGTTCGCAGTGTTCATACGCCTCAGCTTCATTCGCTCGACTGAACCAATCGCTCAGTTCAGCCGCACGATTGAACCAATCGCATAGTTCATACGCACGGATAGCCCATTCGCTTTACCCAGTCGCACCAGTTTGACAGTTTGGTTAGCATTCTTAAAAGTTAATCGAGATGGAAGATCAGATGTCAGCGTTTACTGCTGGTAAGGACTCAAGGATCCAGAACCTACTGTTACTTGAGAGTGAGGTGGGGAATCACAATAAACCACCAAAACTTTTAACGTTAGATGAGTTTCCCCACTGGAAACAACGTTTCGAGATCTACCTCAATGGAGTGGATCCAAATTTGTGGGAAGCTATCGAGATTGGGTATAGTATGCCGTGGGAGCAGATGGGGTAAAGCTTACTTTGGGAGGAGGATGACTGATGCTCAGAAAGTCAAGTATAATGCAGAGAAGAGAGTTTATGCATTGATTACTCAGTCTATTCCTAAAGATATTTCCACCAGTACTCGGAGAATAAACAGGCCAAGAAATTGTGGGATGAGCTGGAAAAGAGATACGACGGGAATGCTTCGCTGAAGGCAATTAAAGCTAAGGAATGAAGAAGAATTTACAACTTCTCATCGATGGGGAACGAGAGTTTGGACGATGTGATTGATAGATTACCATCTGATGAGTGAAATGCATACACATGGTGTTACTACTACCATGGAAGAAAAGGTGTCAAATTTTGCAGATGGTTTGCCGGAAAAGTGGGCTTCATTTGTGTCAAATCTGAGACAGAATGAGATGCTGGCAAAGTTGGATATCAATGACTTCATTCTAAAGCTGCGAGAAGAAGCATTAGGATGAAGTACAGAGCTCAGAAGTCGTCGTACACTCAGAATCCAGCTTTGTACAATGCAAGCCACAAGCCAAGACGTCTGGAGCACCTCTTCAGACTGCATTTGTGTCTAGCTCATCGGGTCCTTCACAAGCTTCTCCTTCAGGTTCAGAAACTTTAGGGTCCTCTTATACCCATACATTGGAACTGAAGCAAATGCTACTAGACTAAAGACTGAGAATCTCGGTAATGTGTCTGTGGAAGTAGCTCGAGAGCACATGGATCTTTTGGCAGCAGTGGTTCAGTCTTATGATGGACTGGTTGCTGGGAAGATTGGAAACTGCCATCTGGCAGATGAGGACTACGAGCAGGTGGATGAATGGAGCTGGAAAGAATGGATATTATGTGGGCCTTAGCTAGTGCTGTCCGGAGGGCGAAGAAGTTTGTGAAAAAGACCGGACAAAACTTGGTTGCTACTAAGGATACCACATTGGCTTTGACAAAAGTAAAGTGACCTGTTTTAACTGTGGAGAAAAGGGGCACTTCAAGAGAGTGTGAAGTGTGAAGAAGAAGACTGGGAACGGGAACCCATTCTCATCCTTCACTCATCAAGACAAGCAAGCCAGCAGCTCTACTTCATCAAGCAAGGATCCAAAAGCCTTGACTGCTCATGATGATGAAGGACAGGACTGGAGCTTTCGGTTTGTCTGTCCAGGGGAATCAAATATTGCAAGTGTAGAAGATTTGGATGATGATTCGCGATGAGGGAGATATGCAGTTGAGATAGCAATGTCAAATATTGAAGAGACAACACAAAGAAAAGATCACCAGAACCAGAGACATCTGATGCTGCGATGATGGCTAACTCTACTGAATCTCCTCAGGTAAGTACAACTGACAAATTGTTTAAAAAACATGCTTGTTCTGATTGTGATACTTTTAGAGATAGCATAGATGAGAAATTTGCTAGGTTATTAGATCATAATGATAACTTAGTGAAAGAATTGCAACTATGCACTGAGGCTAATAGAGTTTTAAAACAAAATGAGCATAGTTACAAAGAAAAGATAGACCTTTTGACTAAACAGCTTAGGGAAACTGAAGTAGTTGCATTTAACCAAGCTAATGATATTAGGTACTATCTTAACACCCTAGAAGACACTAAGAAACAAAAGGCAGTTTTAGAAGTAGAAGTAAACTCATTAAGCAAAAACTGCACAGCTGGACAAGTTCATCACATATTGTCCAGCACTTAGTAAGAGAAAGAAACAACGGGGGGGGGGGTTGGGTTATAAAGTGGTTCCCCACCACCTGAGACCTTGATGAACACGAAGAGTAGACCAATAAATAACAACCCCATCAAGGATCATGTGTGGTATCTACCCTCTTGTTAGTGATCCAGATACCTCATGTTCATCAATTGAATCTGGAACAAAACAGAAGGAGGCCACTTCAAAGGCAAAGAGTAAAATGCCTTGCGTTAATCTGGAAAAAGAATTTGAAAAGGTTAATATAAAGTCGGGTCAAACAAAGTCAAATCTGAATCTAAAAGAAGGCTAATGCTAATCTTTCACAAGCTTCATGTCAAAAACCAGTTAACCAAAAGGAAAAAGATGTTACAAATGTTAAGACAATTAATTTTGTTCAACAGAAGAAAACATCAAAAGACACAGAGTTAAAACCCAACTAAGTGATGTTACTAGGGTGTCACACACATCTCCACAAAGAAAGTTTAATCATAAAGTTGATAGCAGGTCGTGCTACAACTGTGGAGAGTGTGGACACATTGCTTCCTTTTGTCCTTACTATCAGACACCTAGGAAGAAGATTGAATTTCAGAATTCAAAACCTAGGTCTTATAAGAGGAGTTCTTTAACTCCACCTAGAAGAACTAGCGAACCTAATGTTCAATCTGTCAGCCATCGAATGTTTATCACAAACAGGCATTGCACAAATCTGGATTATGGAAAGAAAAGTCATCCTCTGTGTCTGGTAATGATGACAAGAAGGAACCTGAGCTACCCTCACTCTCTAAGGGTCAATGGGTGGAATTCATGATGTGTGATGCCTCTGGGAAACCCAAGCCAGTAAAGGCTTGGGTTCCTAACCTAAACTAACGGTTTTACTTGGTATGTGCAGGGTGTTCACTACAGTGCTGAAACCAACACGTGGATTGTAGACAGCGGAGCATCCAGGCACATGACAGGAAACAGGGCTCTTTTATCAAACATAAAGCAAATAAAAGGAGGGCATGTTTCGTTTGCGGGAAACAAGGGAGGCTATATCACAGCTCAGGGAGAAGTTGGAAATCAGAAAGTTAAGTTTGATAGGGTGAACTACGTCCAGCAACTTCAAAAAACTTACTTTCTGTTTCCAAATCTGTGATAAAGGTTTTAAAGTCATATTCGACAACAAGGTGTTACGTCCTAAAGAAAGATACGTGATTCCGGAGGACCAAGTGCTGATGACAGCTTCAAGATATAAGACCTTTATGTTTTGGATCTCTCAACAGCTTCTACAACGGATCATGAAGTTCAGTGCTTTCTATCAAAAGCCACTGAGAAGGACTCCATCTCCTGGCATAGGAGAATGGGTCACATCAATCAACGGAAGATGAATCACTTGATCCAGAAGGATCTTGTGAGAGGAGTTAATGTCAAGAATTTCCAACTTCCTGATTTTGCGTAGCTTGCAAGAAAGGCAAACAGACGAAGAAGTCATAAGGAAAAGAAAGTTCATTCAATAGAACTTCCTCTTGACCTTCTTCACATGGATCTGTTTGGCCCAGTCAGTACAAAGAGCATTGCAGGCGACTTGTACTGTTTTGTGGTTACTGATGACTACTCAAGATTCTCTTGGGTAATGTTTCTAAAGTCCAAATCAGAAACATTTGAGTCATTCAAGGAGTTAGTGAACACACTGGAATCTCTCTACAAGCTAAAGGTGAGACAAGTACGCTCAGACAACGGAATGAATTCAAGAATCAGTGGATGGAGGATTACTGCAAGGAAAAGGGAATTGTGCATCAATTCACTTCTGCATACACGCCTCAGATGAATGGTGTTGCTGAGAGAAAGAACAGAAGCTTGATAGAAACAGCACGGACAATGCTGGCAGACTCAAAACTGCCTATCCAATTCTGGAATGAGGCAGTGGCTAATGCGTGTTATACACTGAATCGAGTTCTGATAGTCAAGCGCCATGGAAAGACATGTTACGAGATACTACAACGACGTAAACCGAATCTAGAGTATCTCGAACCATTTGGCGCGCCGTGTACTCTCTGAAGAAGACTCAAGAAGGTAAATTCAGCGAGAAGGCTGATGAAGGAATCTTCCTAGGATACAACATACCGAACAAGAGAGTTTACAACAACTCAACAGGTCTAGTAGAAGTGTGGTGTAATGTTGATGTTCAGAGATATACCACACCACCTACTGGCAAAGGACCTGCCTACTTTTTCGACTATGATGGATTCTTTAAGTCCTTCAACATCCCTATCTCTCCTTCTGATGATGAGTTGGCTACTCGGATGATGGATGATATCTTGAATACACCAACTCTTGATTCAACATCATCGACTTCACAGGGAGAATCATCTACTCAGTCAGGGGAAGTAGTCGACGACAGTGACTCCTCCTCTGAAGATGAGGCTGAAAAAGATGACCAGAACAGTCAGGAGCAACAGGTTTCAGTTCCTGAAAGTCCACAAGCATCTAACGGTGATGCACCTTCGACTTCGGAACCTCAAACTCCTTCTACCTCAGATGCAGAACCAAATGTTCATAATCTTGGCTCTGAGGTAGCTGTTCCTACTACTCCAGGATCACGTCTAAACGTCTATCATCCCTTGGACAATGTCATTGGGGATGTCAGATCAGGAGTACAAACCCGAAATCAGCTGTACTCAGCTGATTATGCCTCTGTTATGGAAAAGGGTTACATTCATGATGGTGCTTATCGGTGTTTTGTCTCGCAGTTTGAGCCAAAATACGTAAGTGATGCATTAAACGATGAGGCATGGGTGAGTGCCATGCAAGAAGAACTTCTTCAATTCAAGAAGTTAGGAGTATGGACTCTGGTAGATAGACCTAAAGGTGCTAAAGTCATTGGCACCAAATGGGTCTTGAAATGCAAGAAGGATGACCAAGGGGTCATTATCAGGAACAAGGCTCGACTGGTTGTTCAGGGATTTCGCCAAGTCGAGGGGATTGACTACAATGAAGTGTTTGCACCAGTGGCAAGGATGGAAGCCATCCGTATCTTCCTTGCCTATGCATCGTATATGAAGATTAAAGTCTATCAATTAGATGTGAAGAGTGCATTCCTTCATGGGGAAATTCGAGAGACAGTGTATGTCAGTCAACCTGAGGGATTTGAAGATCCTTATCATCGGGACAGAGTTTACAAACTCGACAAGGCCTTATACGGGCTTCATCAAGCTCCTAGGGCCTGGTATGAGAAACTCTAACTCATCTTGTGAAACACGGCTTTCGCAGGGGAGTTATTGACTGCACACTGTTCATCAAAGAAAAAGATGGAGACCTACTGCTAGTACAAATCTATGTCGATGACATAATCTTCGGTTCAAAGAACGAAGAATTATGCAAAGAGTTTGAAGCAGTTATGAAGAAAGAGTTTGAAATGAGTGCTATGGGGGAGATGAAATTCTTTCTCGGGTTACAGGTGGATCAGACACCAAATGGGATTCTACATCAGACCAAGTATGTGGGAGACATTCTCAGTCGGTTTGACATGGAGCATGCTTCTGTAGCTGGGACTCCACTTGCTACAAATCATGATATAGCACCTGATGAAAATGGAGATCTGGTAGATGCCACAATGTACCGAGGAATGATTGGATCCCTCATGTATCTCACTGCCTCAAGACCTGATATCATGTATGCTACATGTTTATGTTCTAGATATCAGGCTAAGCCTAAGGTTAACCATCTGATCGGGGTCAAAAGGATATTTCGTTATCTGAAGGGTACACCCACACTTGGGTTGTGGTATCCTCATGATGATGACTTTGAGCTCACGGCGTATAGTGACTCGGATTACGGGGGCTGCAAGATGAACTACAAGTCTACATCAGCAGGGTGTCAATTCTTTGGGAGGAGATTAGTTACCTGGCAGTGTAAGAAGCAGACCTCGGTTGCATTGTCAACCTGTGAAGCCGAATACGTTGCTGCTGCAAGTTGCTGTTCACAAATCATCTGGATTCAACAGCAAATGCGGGATTACGGTTTTAAGTTTTCTTCTACTCCTATCTTTGTTGATAACTCTGCTGCAATTGCAGTAACTAAAAATCTTACAACATCCAAAGACCAAACACATCGGTATTAAATACCATTTCATAAGAGACTGTTTTGAAAAGAACTTAATAGATGTGGTAAAAATTAATACTGATTTCAACGCGCTGACCTCTATACAAAAGCCTTTGATAAACCATGTTTTCTATATTTGTTAGAGGTCAACGGGTTAAAAAGAAAAGTGATGTTATTCCTGATGATGATCATGTGTAGTCCGATGCATTGTAGTTACATTTTTCATTTTTCCTTATTGATTTTATTCTGTTTAAATTAAATTCATGTTATTTAGCTGTCTGTTAAAATCCTAAAATAATCAATCCAGTATGATTTTAGAATTTTAGGGGGAGAGTAGGTCAGCTAGTAACATTAAAAAAACAACAGGGAGAAGGAGTAGACAGCTGATATAGGTAGATCGTATCTGTGATACCGATTCAAACCTTTTGGACAATGATAGTACACAGGAACAAATCAAAAAGGACTTTAAAATTTAATTTAGAAAAGATGCAAAATTCAAAGTATAAGTCTGTGTAGTCTAAGCCATATAAAAGGGAAGATGATAGAAAAACTGGTAACTACTAAGGTAACACAAAGAAAGTAGACCTAGAGGTTGCTAGACCACAAATGATATGTCGGTAGATTCAACACAATGGATGAGTAGACCTGACTGGTGATTTTAAGATCAAACTAAGCTGTTCAACTGACTGTGGGCTGCCATCTTATCACTGGTTAACACAATCAACAATATTCCAATAAGGGGTAATGAGCATGTAAACGCCACAAATGTGTGCGGATGACCAAAATTAGAGCAAAGCACGAAAAAATGAAAGACAAATGCAATCAAGCTAATGACATATGTTGGTGCATTCTGTACAAAAGAAAATAGCTGCTTTAACAAGAAGATAGGTTGTGTGCCTCTCTGCTGTGCGATGGCACTGACCTGAGGATAAGCATAACCTAGATATTCTAGACTTCATTGTTGTTTGCCGCCTCTCTGCTGTGCGATGGCACTGACCTGAGGATTGGCTTCTCTGTGAAAGCTCTAAGAATAGTCTCTTCTTGTAAAAATACCCGTAGACCGCTCAAAAGCTCCTGAGGAATGTTGATTACCATATAAGTGTGGGATCCAAATGTTAGTTGAAATAATTAAAAAAACTATCACCAGTTTGTGTCTAAAGTCTGTGTATGAATTTAAGAGGACAAATATATTGACAATCATTGTGGCTGCAATTCTTGAAAGTTCAAATCAATGTGGGAATCTAATAGTACCAGTGTGATTCCTAAAATTGCTACAGACTCTGGATGAAAACCAAGAAGTGCATCAAAAGGTTTCGATAACTAGTCCCAAATGATTTGACTTGCCTGTATGATTCCAAAATTGAATTGGTCCAGGTGTGGTCAAACTTAATTGAAGCTGCCTATTCTGGAACCAAATCCTGTAGATGTCTATCTTAGGATTTATCTCTCACAAAAAGTCAAAAACAAGTGTTTATTGTTGTATTTAGTTTAAGTTTCTAGTTAGTTAGTCATTTTAGTTTGTTTGTTCGTTGGACTATATCATGAAAATCAGTATGGGATTCACTCACCTAAAAGGATCATGTCTGAGATGATCAAATGATTTAATGTTTTATACTATAGTTTGAAAAGGGTTTAAATGTAAAATGGTAAGAAATGCAGAAAAATTCATAAGTATGACCCATTCGCACGAATGGACCTTTAGTATGGACTTATCATACGAATGGGAGCCATTCGTACGAATGGACCATAAGTATGGACCATTCAACGAATGGCCCATACGATTGACCCAGTCGGATGTTTAGAGTGAACGAATGGGTAAGTCGCATGACTGAACTCCAGTCGGACGACTGAATGAGACGACTGAATGGGGCGACTGAATCAATCACACGACTGAGGCACATTCGCCCGAATGAAACGTGCGTATGAGCCCAGTCGTACGATTGAATTAGGGTTAGTATAAATAGAGAGTGAGTCGGTCGCAGAGACTCACCACTCTCAAATTTACCCTAAATCGCACGACTAACGTTACGCTGCCCAATTTTCGTTTGATCACTATAAACCCTCGATTCTCACATACTGACCATTTGCATTGACTCTACAGGTAATTTGCGGTGCAGAAACATTATCAAATCATTCAATTTGACTCTAAATCTGGACAATCGGATTCGTTAGAAAAACCGTGTCTTGTGTGGCAAAATAACCTAACTAAACGACGTAAACAAATGAAATTAAAGTTTTAGGTGTTAAACGAATGATGAATTACGAGTCTAAGGAACCAGAACACGAAGCTTAAAACTCAAAATGGTGAAAAATTGAATTTGAATTGAGCGGACAGAAAGACATGCGAATGGACAGGTTGATGAGCTTCAGTCGCACGACTGAAGAGTGCGAATAGCGTAACCGCACGACTGAACTATGCGTATGAGTTCACACGCACGACTGGTGCAACCGCATGAGGCTACATACGCATGAGTCCAGTCGCACACTCAGTAGTACGTATGGACTCATTTGCACGACTGAATCCCAGTCGCACAGCCTCATTCGCATGACAGAAAAGAATTATGTTCAAGTCCGAGTGTTTCATGACATTCTTAACCAATAGGTACTAATGTTTACTTTCCTTGTGTAACAGATGGCCAGCCGTTGGACTATGAGTATGAAGCACAATATTTGTGCTCATCTGGATCTCACATCCAGAAATGCTTCAGACTTCTCGGGCATTATAACCTTCCTCAGGAGATCGAGGATTGCACACGCTATATCTACTCCATGTACACCTTATCGGTCTATTCAGCAGGCCTTCTGGGAAGGTGCGGTTGTTGATCGATCCTCTGAGACTCACTGTATCAGAGGTACTATCTTTGGAGAGGCTATAGCTATCACAGAGGAGGATCTAAGGACCGCGTTACAATTAGGGGACGATGCTGACTGTCCCACTAAATTACACCCCCTTACTATCAGAGTATGTTTTCTTCGAGCCAAGTACATTGGGGACATCAATGCTGGGGTGCTCAACAAGAGCAACTCTGTCCCCAGCTCAAGTACCTTGCTCACGTATTGCTGAAATGCATAGCATCTAGAAAGGGAGGCTTTGATGAGTTGTCTGACCAGATCAGAACGCTTTTGTTGCATTGGTGCTGAACCATCCATTCAGCTTCTCCAGGATGATCTTCACCTACTTGGTGGAGAACATTAAGGGGAAAGGGAAGGAGGGCTTCTACATGTACCCCCGATTTATGCAAATGATCATAGACCAGAAGCTCCCCTCCCTGCCAAAGGAGAAGGATGATGATGTAGTGCTTGAGGTGATGGATGATACCACCTTGGGCGGATGAAGGTATACAGGGGAAAGCAGGTGAAACCCCCTGTCAGGAGATTGTTTGGGCATCTGGCCCGTGAAAACTATGTGGTGCCAGCTAGGAGGAAGTGGCGCCACGACGACAGTGATTCTTATGTTGAGTAGATTGCTCTACCCGCCGATGACTCTGATGATGATGATGGTGGGGATGCTGGAGATGACATGCCCATTCCACTGAGGGGCACAACTACAGATGTTATACCTCCAGTATCTGCCCCCATGGGAGACATAGCTGAGTCAGCCGGGTTCCACCAGGACTTTATACCTGGTGAGGAGGAAGAAGAGTCAGACGAGGAGCCATTGACTAGGACTATGGGAAGCAAGGTTGTTCCCACAGAGTATGGACTCCGGGCGGTTGGTGAACGCCCCAGGGATTCGGGAGAGACGACTGCAGATCCCAGCTATGCTCCTGAGTCTACTAGCCGTGTTCTAGGGGGAGCATCCATATCGACTGGATCGAGGAAGAAACGGATGGCTCAGCCCCACGGCCAGAAGAAGAAGAGGAGAAGACTGACCTTCCTCTCCACCACAGCCACTACATCTACCATCACCACTACCCCTTCTACAGCCACACCATCCACCACCACAGCCACCACAACAACCACCACCACACCTCCCACCACTGAACATATGCCAACCTCCACCATATCATTCATTCCTATATCACCTCCACTATCTCACAGACCCAACCCCATTTTCACCACAGCCACCACCACCACTACTAGCCACCAAGCAGGACCCTCATCTCATCCCACACATGTATATGGATCTCATCTACCTCAATTTGGGGTAGAGGACCAGCTTTCAGCGCTAAACCGTATGGTGATGCGACTGTTAGCTGCTGATGAAGAGAAGACTGCGCAGATCCGACAGCTTGCAGATCTCACAGCTGCGCAGTCACACCAGATCTCGGAGCAGGCTCGGCTGATCGAGGAGTAGGCCCAACAAATGGCTGCTCAGAGCCACGAGATCGCCCAACTCCAAGAGCATAGAGTCACTTCTGCTAAGAAGATCGAGGAGTTGGAGAATGCTAAGAAGACCATCATACTCAAACTTAAGAGATCTAAAGATGAGCCTCTGAAGATTAAAGAGGGAGATGGTGATGATGGTGATGATGATGATAAAGATAATGATGATGAGACTGAGGATGATAAGGGGATTGAGGACGAGAGGACAGAGGAGAGGAATGAGGATGATGATGAAGAAGGAGGCGATGCAGCTGCATCTACCTCTGCTCAAGGTCAAGAAAGGAGGTCTAAGAAGAATCAAGACCAACAAGCTTCCTCCTCTCCTCCACCAAGTGATGACCCAGTAATCCAAGACAAAAGTAATAATTAGATGTCTATGTATTTGATTACTTTTATATTTGAATCATGTATTTAAACTTATGTATTTAATGGTTATGTTAAGATTAATGTTTTTCTGTTTTGATTATTAGCTAATGGTTGATGTACTACATGTTTATATCAAACAGATCCAAACTATCAGAGGGATGAGTTTGATGTTGCTCCCCTTCAGCAGATCAAGACTCAGCTAACTATGATTCTTGATCTGCAAGGGATCATCAGAAGGTCGGTGAGTTATATCCCTGAAGAAGGGGAAATAATTCACGATCTATCAAATGAGCAACTAGCTGAGATCTTCAAGCTAAATCCTGATGAGATTGTAAAGGATGCTCCAACGTGCGACTCGACAAGTGACGAAGAGCTCAACGACGTTGATGAAATAGAGATAGAAGATGTCACTGCAGAGCACTACCCTCAGTATGCTGACAATGAGGGAAATGTGGTCCCCAATCTGGGTGAATCCCTTGTCAGTGATAGTTTGAGGTGTTGGACAAAATGGAGCAGGAGTCTGAGAAGACAGAAGAAACGGCCCAAGCCTCAAATGTTGATGTTGATATCCGAAAGGCTGAGTGGGCTGCATGTTTTGAAGAAGTTATAGCCTAACGAGCTGCACTAAACATGACGCCTACACCAAACTCTACAGAGTCAAGAAACATCATAAGGTGTCAGGCAGGATTATAGCATGGGCATATTTTGATGACCTTAACGTTTATGCAGTTAAGAGGGAGAAGGGCATAGAGTATTTTAGATTTCCACATGATCTAAAGACTCTACCAGGTTTTAAGTTCAACCAGCTGGCCAAACTAAAGTTGTTGTATGCTGACACGAGAAAGATGTCAGGCTGGTTTGAGGCTACCCTAAGAAAGGAGTACCACACCAGGTGGGTTAACTTCAGACCCCAACAGCCTACAAGATACATCAGAAGATCTGAAGTTGATGCCATTAATGGAAAGCCAAAGATAGTGTTGAAGTGGAGTCCTCCACGCACGATGTCAAGAATCCCACTCAGAGAAATGCCACAAGACTTCACTCCACACTTTAAGTGGTGGTACTACGATTGGAGGACAGGAGAAGCGGTCATAGTCCTAAACAAAGAGGGCCAAATAGATACCATCAGGGTATTTGACCCAATGTGGCTCACCAACTTATCAGCAAATGATGTCTACACTCTGTACAAGTGGCCACTGTTCTATGATACGCTGGACATAGTACAAGCCCTCCAGTTCCAAAATGTTATAAGACTCTGTTTTGCATTTGAGATTCATGCAGGAGTCACAAAAGAGGATAAGTACAAGAAGTTTAAGGAGGTAATGAAGACAACAAGACATTAGAGAGATCTAGGTCCAAGGGGGAGTTTGTTGGTATATATATGTCCCTAGATCATGTTATGAATATAATAGATCTTGTTTGTCTAATTCTGATGTAATGGTTCGAATGATTAATGAAATGATATTGATTTTCTGGTATTTATAACATTTAATATTTCATTAATGAGTCGATGTTGAATTGGTTAATTAGGTTTGTGACTGTTTGGAGTGTCATGCATAATGTTATAATGTTAAATACACTCAAACTATGCGTCCCAACAGTGATCATGCGTCCGAATAGCCATGAGACTAAGTGTCCATGCGCCTAAATAGTCCATACGCATGAATAACTTCGTACAAATGACTCAGTTGCACGACTGAACACTCAGTCATGCGGATGAATCAACCGTATGGTTCAATCGCACGACTGAATCATACTAATGGTTCAGTCGCACGAATGAACAATACTAACCTATATACAACCCAATTCGTGGAAAAATGAGAGAATTGATTCTATTTTCGATTCCAGACGTACCCTAGCCGTCCAGAAACCTCCAAGTTGATACTCCAAGTTCATAGAACGCTGTAGATCGATTCTTAATTGATTCTAAACGTTTGATTCAATACTTTATTGATTCTACATGCGTTCTCACTGATTGGATCACCAGTCAAATAGGATTCCGCACTATTTGGTTTGGTTTACACGTTAATCATTAGGTATTTTGTTCAAATACCAGGTCCTGACACTAGTCGTGTTTGCTTAAGAACCTGAAAAAAAACATACTAAAGTGTCAACACGAGGTTAGTAAGTTCATAGGTTCTTATAAACAGAATATAATAGTAAAATGATACAGTAAACAAAGTAATATCAGTAGATAGCTAGTCTACTAAACAAGTTACTAAGTGTATGAAGTTTTTGATCTAAGCTAACAATGTAAAAGAAAGCCTCAGCTGTAAACATTAGGTCACAACAACATAAATTAGGTCAATTAAACACCAGTTTGATGTACCGTTGGGCTAGCGTGACTAGCTCGAGTGGGGTTTGTCAAACCTAGTAGATCTACTTAGAATTACCTCGTTATAATACGTACATTAACAGTTCGAGTATGAGGACATAAGTATGGTGTAACACTAGTAAACAAGTGATATTACAGTAATATTGATCAAATGAAAATACGTTTAGAACACAAATTTCTTTCACCCTAAAGAAAGTAGGTAAAGTGGGGCTGAGAACTCACCTTGAATGAACAGCAACACGTAAATATAAGCACAAAAGATTAGGGTCTCCGATTAACTTGAGTTTTATTTAATATATAATTAGTATAAAATGCCAATAATTTGACCGTTTAGTTTCGTGTTCTTAGTTTGGGTACGTTGTCAGTTATCGGTTGACTCCCCATTCACAAACAAGTACTACCACACACAAGCTCACACAAACATAAACTCAGTTTATTTACGCACACACCTGATCATACATGAAGGTATTGTTCATATATCTTAATTATAAGGGTTTTTATAGTAAACTCATATGTCATATATTTATTATAAATTCTTTAAACAGAAGTCTATACACTATTTTAGGATGAAACCACTTGGAGGTGCTCCAACACTCATGGGGTTACTTCTCAAATCATTTATTGTGACCGTAATCTCAACAAAATACAAACCATCTATCAAAACACTTGACCCTTTGTTTGCTTAAAAAATAGTTTTGACCAACCTTCACTAAAGAGGCAATAACCCGACTTTTACACGTCCAAAATGAGTGTTGTTGGGATTTCTGGACACTAGACTCAAAAATACACAATCTGGACCCAAGAAAAGCAGTGATTGAGTTTATTATCATCAAGTTACAATATGGACAAGTTGGCTAACAGAATCTGCCAGAACTAGAAAAAAATAGTTTTAGACTAAACATTATTTTCACACTATAAACCCAAACCCGAACTCAATTTAATCTTCATACATTGAAAAAAATCATTATTAAATTATTTATTTATTCGATGAATCAAAAGCATTAAATGTATTATATAACTAATTTTGTGAATATTATTGTTTAGTTTTCATTTATTATACCATTTAATCAATTTTTATTAATTTCATAATTTATAGAATAATTTTTCTAAATGTATGCAGTTTTATTTATTATTTATGAGTTTTAATATTATATAGAAATAAATAATACTATTTTTAAGTTTCTACAACATTTATAAAGTTATATAAGATTATAAAGTTAATTATGAGATTTTAATATTTAGTTAAAATGAATAATTAAAATCATAAAGTCAATTTTTACATTTATGAAGTCTATAAAGTTTTAATAAAATAATAATTGATTAAAAAACTGGGTTTTATAAGTTCAGGGTTAAATTGGTATTTTTTTATACTTAATTCAAAAGTTTCTTACATAAAATAATAACTCTTTAAACTACAAGGACTAAAACTGTAAATCTCATTTAAAACCTAACCCCAGCCTCATCAGCCTTTCCCTATTCTCTAACAACCTTCCAGCCAAAATCTCGTTAAATCCTCACAATTTGACCACTTTAACTCGATTGAAGTGTCTCCCTCGTGAGTTTGTTTAGAACCCATTACTAACTTTAAATCAAATGTGATGTTCATTTCATGGCGTTCACTCGAAACCGAAGTAGTGTTCAACATTCGAACTATTTCAATATGATTTTTAATCAAATTGACGCTAATCAATGAATTCTAATCATCCCTCAAATCAATTTGAATTAGAAACTTCACTTAATTGCGATTAAATGCATATGAATACTATTGAATCAAAACCGAAACACTCGTTTAAACCATCAAGTCATTCCACCTGTAACTGTCAAAATTGAAGCTATATAGTTGAGGTTAAACCATCCATTTGATTCATTTGAGTTATCTAAGCACCTGATTTCAGTTACAAACACCCGCACCTCGAAATTGGGTCTCACCTTCATATAACCCTACGAACGGTCGACATCCATGTTGGAAGCAACCTTAATCAAAATCAGTTGAGGGTTATCATCCACCACCATTCTAGTAAGCTTCTTGTGTTGTCAACACGGGATACCATCATAATCCTCCTTCAAATTAGATGCTTCCCTGTCGTGACTGTTTTCTCTCATAGACCTAAGTCTAGATTTTGATCCAGGTAACTAATCCTATCTATACACTTGTATATATGTGTTAAACAATAGGCCTAAACTTGTTTCAGTTATCATCTTCGAATTAGGGTTCAATTTGATGGAAATCGAGAACTAGGGTTCTTGATAATTGGGGCTTTTTCAAATAATGTTTTTAAAAATTTTTGGTGAATCAAGAATAGATTTTGGCCTCTAGCCCACCGGTTAACCCCATGTACAAACAAATAGGAGGTCCCGGGTTTGACCCCGGGCACCCTCAAACTGTTTTTATCAAAATTTTAATAAAGTATATTCCATAAAATAACTAAAATGTTATTAAATTGATATAAAAAATGTTTTATTAATTAATACTAATTCAAAGTTTATTTATTAATTTCTAAAATATTCAAGAAACTATAATTTGATATTTGATTTATTTTTAAATGAACTAAAATCATATAAAATCCATTTACAAGGTTTACATTGTATAAAAATTATTTCGCTAATCATATTTATTTTATAACTCTCTATTTAATTTTTGAAAGTTTTAAACCATATAATTTTTTTATTTTTTTAAGGTTTTACTATTATAAAATCATTATAAAAATTATTTTAAATTTTATAAACATAATAAAATATTTTATCTCAAATTAATTCGCAAGTCATTAAATAATCAATTTTTTTATCAAGTCTTAAATAATTATTTATTGAATTTATTATTTCTTTTCATACTTTATACTAAATCATTACTTAATCAATTATTAGAAATTAGATATTTAAGGAAAACTCAATTTCACTAACGACTAGTTATCATTTTTCAATCTTAATCAATTTTTTCATTCTATATTATTGCAATAATAAATAAATTATTTTATTTAAACTATTTTATTAAAAAAATCCCAATTGTAACCCTAAACCATATTTAGTCGTTTATCACATTATTATCCTAGTCAAAAACACCAAACCTTAGGTTGAAATGTAAGGAATTATGGGTGTCCATTCTAGCATTCTATCGTTACTAAATCGCTTATATTTATCAAGTGAGTATTCCTAGCCCTTTTTAAGTGTTTTATATTTTTAGGAAATCATGTGATTTAATATTCAATCATGGATATTCATAAGTTATTCATTTTCATTCAAAATTCAACTCAAGACATGTTATGTTATTACTTGCAATTATGTTTTTATAGTTAAATAAACTTGATGAGAACACAGTCATTAAATGCAACCACAGTAAGATCTATTGGTTTAACAAACCCACCCCATTTGTTAGTCGTGCGATGATTGAAACCGAAATCATTCATTCTATAAGGCTTCGTCTGCGGACTAAGTCATTCAGTCACTAGTTTGATTGTGTTAGTTTGTCTTTTATGTTACACTGTTGCATTATTAGTTTTGACATTACCATGTAAATTGAATTGCTTTTAATTATTAATCAATCTATATATGTATTCAAATCTGTGTTTACTCACCGGCTAATTTGTTAGCTGACTCGTTACTTTGTAACATGATTTCACGAATGTGATTAGTGGATTTCTTCATGATCATTTAGTACTTGGACCTACTTAATAAAAGGCTTTTGTTATGCTTATTTGGATTATTGTTTAATTGTAGTGTATCATCTGATAAGTTTCATTCAATAAAAATAATACTTAATATTATTTCAACGCAATTACTAACATGTATTATGAGCAATCGATTCACAATTTTCCGCAGTGATGATTTCACCATTGAATGGGGTGTGACACAACAACCCCATTCGAAACCCTGACCCCATTCTCACCTATTAATGTCACCCTAAACCACCTACCCAACCTCCACTCACTACCACAACACCTGTTGCCTCGACCCCTCGATAGCCAGCTCCACCACTGCTTGCCCCATCCCACCCCTTGACTACACGGTTAAAATCAAGCATCTCTAAAGCCTGAGGTCCTCTAACCATCACACGTCATCCACACATATATCCCTTATACCAAAAACTCACCTTCTCGCCTTATCTGGCCCTAATTGGCACACTACTATGACTGACGAATACAGGGCACTAATGGAATATAAAATATGGGGGCTAGTTCCTAGACCAAAGGATGCTCATGTGATTCGGTGTATGTGGCTTTTCCGCCACAAGTATCATGCTAATGGCACTTTACAATGCTATAAGGCTCGTCTTGTTGTCAAGAGGAAATCTCAACAGATTGGCATTAACTGTTTTGAGACATTTAATCTCGTCGTTAGGCTGACCACTATTCGAACCTTCCTTAGTCTTGCCACCTCCAGGAACTGGCCCATACATCAATTGGATGTCAAAAATGCATTTCTCCATTGGCACCTGGATGACACGGTCTACATGTTTCAACCGTTGGGGTTTGTAGATTAACAATTCCCTTCTCATGTTTGTCGCCTCAAGAAGTTACACTACGGCCTTAAACAAGCCATGCTCCACCCCTACCTACACTACGACATGGATTGTTTCTATCTCACCAGGCATATGCGGTTGATCTTTTATCTCGAGCTCATATGGAAAACTGCAAACCATGCTCCACCCCTACCGACACTAACTCCAAACTTGGTGCCATAATCAAGACTCCTTTATCTGATGGTATGTTATACAGGATTATACCCTGATGAATACCAAGATTCACACTACGAATAAGACAAAGGATCCGCAAGAACACCAAGACACAAACGGGATCTGATCCACGAACCAACCCTTGCGGTTGAGGCGGCTTCTCAAAATACGACGGTAGTGGTGGTGGCTTCCGGTGGCGGTGTTGCTGTCGTACGGCCGAGAGGAGGAGGGGAGGAGCGCGACGGCTCTTTCTCTACAATTAGGTTAGGGTTAGGGTTATTAGATTATAGTGTTATATTTATAAGAATAAATAATATACTTTTAACCCTTAATCAATTACACCCTTTCACAAGTAATTAACTATTAATTACTAATCAAACCCTTTTATTATTTAACTCTCTAAATAACTAAAAATTATTTCTCAAATAATTAATCCTCCTTTCCACAAAACTCGTGTCACGTATTTAACTTCTTCAAATACTTATTTAAATATGTCCTCCAAAGTGCAACTCTTTGGATCGTATATTAACAGTAACGTTATTAATTGAGTGTCGGACACCCTAATCCAACATATCAACTGTGAAACCTTACTAACCGCATAGGCAATCTCTAATCTAGTTAGAACCAAATATTGTAAGGCACCAACAGTACTCTGATAAAGTGTCGGATCAATCTGAAGTTGTCCGGAATGGTGAGAACACTACTTACAAGAAGCAACTAGAGTAGCCAGTGGACAGCATTGAGACAAACCTATGTGTTGTAACAAATTCAATAAGTAGTGTTGTAGAGATAAGTGTAAGCACTCACGGTGAAGGTGGCCTGAATACCTAAGAAATAGGTCAAGGTGCCTAAATCTTAAGAGCAAGCTAAGAATATAGACTAGCAATCAAGTCATCAACAAACATAAAGAAACTCCCAATGATAATAATATTATCAACATAAACCAAGACATAACACATGTCATCAACATGCTATAAACAGATAGCGAAGAATCAGAGATGCACAGAGAGAATCCACTGGAAATAAGAGCTGAAGAAAGCTTGGAAAACCAAGCCTGAGGTACCTGCTTTAGACCATAAATAGCCTTCTATAGAAGACAAACATGATATGGTCTAGATGAGACAACAAAGTGGTTGAGTCATATAAACAGTCTCAGATATGTAACCATGAAGAAAAACATTATTGACATCAACCTGGACGAATAGTCCACCCACAGGAAAAAGCAACCGAAAAAACAGTATGAATGGTGGTAGGCTTAACCACAGGGCTAAAAGTGTCAATGAAATCAATCCCTTCCATATGATGAAAGCCCTTGGAAACAAACCGAGCTTTGTAGCGACTAACAAAACCATCAAATTATGCATAATATGATAAACCCACTTACAACCAACAACGTTGGCTGAGGGAGGAGGTGGAACTAAATTCCATGTTTGATTAGAATGCAGTGCATTAATCTCAATGCGCATAGCTCCCACCAAACAGAATGATGTTGAGCCTAAGAAAAGGTAGAAGGCTTAGTATTAGTTGAAGTAGTAAGTGTGATCACAAGAACGAGTGACCATAGGATGAGTAGGAGTAGAAGAAAGAGAGGGAGGAGGAGGCGGAGGATAGGAGAAACTAAAGGGGAAGAAGGAGGTGAAGAAGAAGTAGGAGGAGAGATAGAGGTGGAATAAGGAGAAGAATATGTCGGAGGAGGAATGAGAAAATCAAATAGAAAAGTAGAATTAGAATAAACAGATAGAGGAGAAGAGCCAGGAATGTCAAATACAGACTCATAAAAAAACACATGATGGGAGGTAATGGAATGAGCAACGGAAGGATCATAATAGATATAGACATGATGGTTAGGAGCATAACTAACAAAAATACATTGAGTGGATTTAGGTGAAAGTTTATCCGAACAAGTGTCTCCAAGAAACAGATAGCACAAACACCATAAAAAACGAAGAATAGAGTAATTAGGTGGAGATTCAAAAATTACCTCATAAGAGGTGGAATGATGAAGAACTGGTGTATGGAGCTGGTTAATAAGATATGCTACAGTAGCATAAGCCTCATACCAAAATGTCTTTGGTAGATAGACATGAAACACTAAAGGTTAAGCAACCTCTGAAAGATGACGATTCTTGCGTCGGCCACCCCATTTTGTTGGGGTGTATAAGGACAAGAAATCTAATAGGCAATGCCAGACTCAAAAAGATAACGAGCCATACACCCACAAGTCAACTCGGGAGCACTATCACACTAAAGATATTTTATGGTGCATGAAAATTAATTTTCAACCAAAGGTCGAAAGTGACGAAAGGCGTCAACAGCATGAGAGCGACTAGCCAATAGATACATCCATGTAAAACGACAAATTGTCAATTAAAGTAATAAAGTAACGATAACCAGAATGAGCAACAACAGGAAAAGGAACCCATATATCATAATGAATAACATGTAAAAGAATAGTAGAATGGGTAATAAGAGAATGGAAAGGTAAATGACTTGATTTTGAAGTACAACAAGAGTTATAAGGTTTAGGTAAATATTTATTCAATAATGGTAAAAAGGAAAGCCTAGACAACACAGGATCAGAAGGATGTCCCAGTATTGAATGCCAAATCTCTCAAGAACCCGAGGAAATAGCAGACAAATATCAGAGAGCTGAAGTTGACTAGGTCGCATGTGGTAGAGGAGCTGCCCTGTGTAAGTCTTTATGGACAAACCAAACTTTAAGAATAGGATAGAAATAGGATGATCATGAACAAGTAATCTATAAGAGATTCTTGGGAAGGCCAGGAACCACAAGAACATAGCGAAGTAATAAGGTAAATTTGGATAAACGAAGATAAGAGAAGCCAATATGAGATATAGAAAGAGATGTACCAACATCGATAACTACGCGTTCAGATCCAATGTAAGGAACTGTACAAAAACAATAGATGAACCGGAAGTCATGTGAGTAGTAGCACCAAAATCTGGAATCCAAGATTCAACATTTTGACATGTGCGAGACAAGTGGGCATGAAAGTTGTAATGAGAAGCATTCGACTTTGGTGTTGTTGATACAAATGTACCTAGTTTAGGAGCTTAATGTAAAATGTCTATCATGTATTACATATATGTAATTGAATCGGTATGAATGAAATACAAATTGTGGTTGGTGCTTATAATGTTTAATATTTCATTGTTTATTATGTGGTAACATATAGTGAACTAACTATATAGGTTTGTGGTTATTGTGCATGATTCTTAATCAATAATGATTGAGAAACATGTTCAAACTTAATTGTGTGAAGTTATCATGCGAATGGACCATGCTAATGGACCATACTCATGAATACTTCATGCTAACGGACCAGTCGCACGACTGAACCAGGAAAATGGATCAGTCGCACGATTGAGACATAAGATTAGCTCAATCGCACGACTGGACCTTCAGTCGTGCGGATGGATCAATCGCATGATTCAGTCGCACGACTAAACCATGCTAATGGTTCAGTCGTACGATTGGAAGACCCTAACCTATAAATACCACCTAATTCATGGAAAACGTAACAATTCGAATACCTATGCACATAATCGTACCCTATCCGTCCAGAGACTCAAAAAACTTGTTCCAAGTTCATAGATCACGATTGATCGTGTTCTAATCATTCTTAATGTTTCATTAAGCGTTAGATTGATCAAAACTGTGTTCTCCCTAATTGGATCACCAATCAAATAGGATTCCGCACTATTTGAGTTGGTATACGCGTAGAATCAGTTAGTACTCCGTACGTAAACGATCCTAACAGGTGTGGAAGAAGCCCAAGCCTGGAAATGACCAGGACCAAAACCAGATGAAACAGGCCCAAACAAATAAGCATTGGAGACTTGTGAGAAAGAATTCCCTGAACCAAGAGAATGAGGCCCAATAGTGCCAATAGTGGTAGAACCAATACGAGTAGGGCCTAAAATGCCACCATATCAACCGGGCCCAGAAGTGCTACTAGGCCTAAGCCCACAAGAATAACTTGGGCTAAAACTATGAGTTGGTGGTGCATTGTGAAGACTCGCAAAAGGTGAGTCGAAGCTAACAACAACCAAATTTGAAGGACTCGACGACCATTAGACCATCAATGACCACCTTCACCACTACCAAAGCATCCACCAATCCTCGATTTCAATTCTCGTGCCAATTAGAGAAACGATTGCGAGAAGACGAAGCCAACCAATCAAAAGGTGTGTAGCGAAAGTAACAATAGGAAGCTTTATGAGCAACTTTATTTGACATGAGATTGCCACAAAAGTGTCAACGTGAGGTGGATTTGTAGAAGCATTCATAACGGCTAACAATGGTGGTGTATGCACTTTCCATTGTTTCAATCGTGCTTCATAGATAAGCAATTTTGAGCATAGCTAAGAATAAGTAGGAGTAATACCTTGATTCTCAATATTCATCACAAAATTCTTATATTCAGAGTTTAAACCATAAGATCTCCAATAGCATTAAGAAAATCAACTATCTCTTTCGCTTCATTTAGAAATTCTACTACTAATTTTGTATTTTGTTTGAGAAGATGAATTTGAGTTCTTAGTGATTGTTTTGCAAACACAATCTGAACAAGTGAATCCTCTATCAATTTCCACAACGATGATGTTGATGTTGAGTTTCAAGCAAGATGCAGAAGTGAAGGAGACAGTGTTGCAGTGATCAACGCTTGTACATAACCATAATTCTTCTCCCAAGATGCACGATTTGTTCAATCTTCTGATGGAATTGGTGTTTCATACTTCAGAAACATCAATAATCTAAGCGGTTTGATTACGGTGAGAACTTATTGCTTCCGATTAAGATTATTGGTGTCATCAAGTTTGATTGATAGAAAATTAGCAATATTTGGTACAATATTAGTAGAATTCATTGGTGTATTTGATGTTGCAGAAGTATAACAAGAAGTTGAAGTGGTCATGATAATTGAGGAAGGAATCAGTGAGTTGAATTAAGTAGATAAGATGATCTTGATTAGAAAATTGGTAGATTACCAAAAAGAGTACTTGAATCCCAGAGCTAGGCTCTAATACCATAAAGTAAGTAATGGATCTAAAGATTGATTTGTGATATCATATTAAGAAGACCTAGTACAGTATTCATACGAGAAAAAAAGAAGCTTCTAAAACTATCTCTTACTAACAAACTAACTTGAAACTAACTTACAACAACTAACTAACTATTATACATGTGCTCTAATAGACATAAAACATAGAGTTACTTACACGATTAGTTTATGTGCTATACCCATACTGCAATATTGGTCCTAACTTTTGAGAAATAACATGTTTGGTCCTTACTCTTTTGCCAACTCGTAACATGATTGTCCCTAACACTAACTTCTGTTACCTTTTTTAGTTAAGTGGATGTGAAAAGACCAAAGTACACATGAACTAAAAAACAAATTTTAAAAATATGGTGTATTTATATTAAATTTTTGGGTTCCTTTTCATTTAATGAAACTACATATATATATATATACACATACACACACAATTGCACATGACAACCGCCACCACCTTCCCCGTTAACACTTTGACCAACAGCACAAGTCAAGCGACCACCTGCCACCACCACCACCATCACTACCACGTAATCTACGCGACTGAGCCTCGTTCACATCTCCCGATCAATCAACAAAGGACCATTGGAGGCTCCCCCAATGGTAAAATCAATCGTAAATTCATAAAATCAAGTCATCAACAAAGGACCACAAATCAATCAATGGTTTACATAAACATCCAGTCATCAAAATAAACAATTAAACTACTCGTCTCTTGTAACATAAGAGGGTGAACGTACCGGCAGTGCGTCACAGTGCAGCGGCGGTGGTGCGCCAGAGATAGTGTGCAACTGTGTGTGCGTGACACCCTACATATATCCCACATCGACCGTGGACAGGAGAGATTCTTGGTTCATAAGGAATGTTTGGCCTCTAACATCAACAACGCGTTTGGGCGTATTGGCTGTGGATGAGAGGAGAACTCCACAGTTAAGTGTGCTTAGGTGGGAGCAATCCAGGGATGGGTGACCTCCCTGGGAAGTTTTCACCCGGGCAACCAAAAGCAAATCCGTGAGCTCCTCGTGAGCAAAGCAGACAATATTGTTGATGCGAGGGGTCGGGTGTGACAGATTGGTATCAGAGCCACTCCTGTGTCGTTCGAGGTGTGGGACATACCTCACCAAGAATAGTGACTTCTCGGGCTCATCAAGGACGATGAGTCCAAATAGGGGGGTTCTTGTGACACCCCCTACACATATCCCACATCGGCTGTGAACAGGAGAGATTCTTGGTTCATAAGAAATGTCTGCCCTCTAACATCAACAACGTGTTTTGGGCCTATTGGCTGTGGATGAGAGGAGAACGCCACAGTTAAGCATGCTCAGGTGAGAGCAATCCAGGGATGGGTGACCTCCCTGGGAAGTTTTCACCTAGGCAACCAAAAGCAAATTCGTGAGCTCCTCGTGGGCAAAGCGGACAATATTGTTGGTATGAGGGGTCGGGTGTGACAGTGTGTGTTTGTGTGTATATATATGTGTATATATATATGTATATATATGCAAATTGTTGTTGGATTGTGGGTGCTCTTAATTTTTGACATAAGATCTTCTGGTTTCTTGGTTGTGTGTCTGTCTTGGTTTTTATATTATATCTATTAGGTTTAGCAGTATCTTGGTTAGGTTAATTTATCAAAATAGTTTTGATAATTATTAAATTGATTAATAATAGTTAACGCAGTGAAGTAAAAAATTAAATACTAAAGTGAACCCGACAAGATCTATGTTACAAACGATTCAAATACAAAATATAAATAACCTAATCATAAGATATAATATACATGTTAATAATTAACCTTTTGAGACACCGAGAGTTCAACGAACGTATGCTAGAATGAACGATCACTATCTTGGAACATGGAGGTTACGGCTCCAAGAAGCATAGTCCATGGTTGCAATTAGGTTTATATGGTTCATGGCAGGCTAGGTGCAAAGAGGCAGCGGCGATGCGGTGGTTGCGGACGAAAGGTGATAATGATGTTCGGTTGTATGTGATCAGAAAAACAATCAAACTTTCTTTTTTTTTCTTCTGTGAATTGAACTTCAAATGCATTCAAAATTGTTCCCACAAGTCTAACCGACAAAGGATAATTTAGAATACAATATGCATGGATTAAATATATTAAAATCGAACGTAGTTATAAGATTTATAATTGCATTTAAACAAGTAAATCAAAATGAATTCAAAACTATAACTGTTAAACGTTTGTACATCCAAATACTAAATCAAAACAAATCACTAGCTAATCTAAGCCCGATTGCATTCCCATTCTGATCATGTTTGTCTTAAGTCATGGGCTTAGTAAATGGGTCTACTAGATATTGATCTGTGTTTAGTTTTCTTATCATGATGTCTTCCTGTTTCACTATGTCTCGTATATAGTGAAACTTCCTCTGCATGTGCTTGGCCATGTGATGATATCTAGGATCTTTGGTTTGAGCAATAGCACTTGTGTTATCACATAATATCTCAATTGGTTACTCAATACTTGAAACCACATCTAGATCGGATATTAACTTCTTTATCCAAGTAGCCTCCTTCGTAGCATCAGATGCTGCAATGTATTCAAATTCTTTAGTGGAATCTGCCACCACACTGCTTAGAACTTTTCCAGAAGATAGTTCCACCATTGAGTGTGAATACAAAACCAGATTGTAAGCGAGAGTCATCTCGGTCATTTTGAAAACTAGCATGAGTGTAACACCTTACAGTGAGTTGTTCTTCAACTCCTCTAAATATTAAGAACATGTCTTTAGTTCTTTTTCAGGTACTTTAGAATGTTCTTAACTGTTGTCCAATGCGTAAAGCTAGGGTTCTGCTGATAACAGTTGATAATCCTTAAAGCATACGAGACGTCAAAGCTAGTGCACAACATAGCATACATAATAGAATTAATCGCTGAAGCATATGGAACCTTTTCCATTCGCTTAATATCAATGTCTATTGAAGGAGATTCTGATTTGTTCAACACAATACATTTAGTCATAGGTACTCCTCCTTTTTTGGAGTTTTTCATCTTAAAGCATGTTATCATTTTGTCTATGTATGTTCTTTGACTAAGCCCTAGAAGCAGTTTAGATCTATCCCTATAGATCTTAATTCCTAGAATGTAAGTAGCTTCTCCAAGATATTTTATTGCAAAACAAGCTCCAAACCATTCTTCTTTGTTAAGCTTAGGAATATTGCTTCCAATGATCAGTATATCATCCACATACAATATGAGAAATGATATAGTGCTCCAACTAGCCTTTCTGTAAACACAAGGCTCATCTTCATTTTTGACAAAACCAAATTCCATGATTCTCTGATCAAAATGAAGATTCCAGCTATGAGATCCCTGTTTAAGTTCATAAATAGACTTATTAAGTTTACACATCCTATTTGGACATTTTGGATCAACAAAACCACTAGGCAGAACCATATAGACAACTTCAAAGAGATGTCCATTTAGAAAAGCGATTTTGACAGCCATTGCCATATCTCGTAATCATAGTATGCGGCTATGGCAAGTAATATCCTAATTGATTTTATCATAGCAACGGGCAAGAAAGTTTCATAATAGTCAACACCTTGAGTTTGAGTAAAACCCTTCGCTACTAGTCGTGCTCCCTACTTCCCGTGAACCGAGAGTAGCTCAACCAAGTCCCAGACTTGATTGTCACACATAGATTGCATCTCAGCGTTCACGGCATCTAGCCATTTCACAGATTCCTAATCTGAGATAGCAGACTTGTAGTTAGTAGGTATATCACCAAAATCAGCTACTACTAGAACCTCAGGACCCTCCAAATTCCAAAGATATGTGTCAGGTTCTTTGAGAGTTATACTACTTCTGTGAACGCGTGTGCTTATGTCTAAATTAGGATCAATTTCTTGCTATTCTTTCGTACCGACTTCATCAGTGTTTGTTTATGGTTCTCGAATTTCTTCAAGATCCACCATATTACTTCAAGTTACTTAATCTAAAACCTCTTTCTCAAGGAAATGTGCCTTTCTTTTGATGGAAATCACAGGAAGGAAAAAGTAATATCCGCTTCTGTTATAGTATCCGACGAAAATAATTTTTCGCCTCGAGTATCTAGCTTGTCATCAAATTCGTTGGTGACATAAGCATGACATCCCACATGCCATATCTCATATGGGGTTTTGTCTGCGTTATTAGTCGGTGCTAGATTGATGAGGCGGGTGACGGTCATAAGAGCATAACTCCAAAAGGTTGAGGTAAGTTAGTTCTACACATCATCGATCGAACCATATCAAGTAGAGTTTGATTTCGCCTCTCACTCACGCCTTTAAGTTGGGGTGTGCTGGGTGGAATGAACTGTGAAATAATTCCATGTTCCTTTAGATGATTGGTGAACTCTTGGCTTAGGTATTCTACACCTTGATCTGATCTAAGTACCTTGATAGTTTTACCAAGTTGGTTTTCTACTTCATTTTAAAACTCTTTGAACTTTTCAAAAGTTTCATATCTATGCTTTAAAAGGTAGACATAAGCCTATCGACTATAATCATTAATAAACGCAACGAATTATCTTTCATGATTTCTAGACATGATTCTAAAAGGACTACATACATCCGAATATATGAGTGCTAAAAGATCATTGGCCCGTTCACCAACATAGGTGAAAGGATCCTTTATGTAACATCCAGTTATTTTTAAAAGGCAAGATATAAAGAATAAAAGCAAGAAAAGCAATTAAGTCCAAGTGGAGGGACTAAAAGTGTCTAAAAAGGACAAAACTTTGCAAAGTTGGTGTAAAGGTGGGCATGGCCGCCCACCCTCACTTCACATCAACATCTTTTTTCGATTTAGAGAGAGAGTGCAGAGAAAGCTCTCGGTTGAAGAAGAAGAGGAAGGAGATAAGTGAAGTCAAGGTAAGAATTCAAGGTTTTTATGTTTTTATGTTTTTATGTCGAGTTTTATCCCGGTTATGTGTTTATGTGCTTATGTGTTGTGTGTGTGCTCGGGTGTGTGTGTATTTGGTGTTTTTTAGGGGTTTGAACTCTTTGCAAGCGGGTTAAAAGAAAGAAACACCCAAGTTGCATCAGTTGAGTTCTAGACCCTGGTTTTTACTTGTTTTAAAGTATCTTTGGGGCTGAAAATGTATTAAAATGATTTTCAAAGCTTAGGTATGTTTACCCGTATGTAAAGTGCATGATTGGATGTTTAGAATAGCCACATTAAGCTTAGAACTATCTTGAATGCTTATAGGTTGTTCATGTTTAGAATAGCCACATTAAGCTTAGAACATATGGGTTTGATGATTGGGTTCGAAAACATACTGGAAACATGTTGAACTGGAGGTCCATGCGCCTAGATAAGGCTCATGCGCCTGAATATGCCTTAGAAAGATTTAAGTGTAATCCATGCGCCTAAACAGTAGCTCATGCGCCCAAAATTTGCCTTAGAAATGTTTTAAGTATAGCCCATGCACCTGAACAGTGGTCCATGTGCCTAGAAATATTAGTCGGATGACTAAGTGTAGGGCCATGCGTCCCAATAGTACTCATGCGCCCAAGTGGCCCATGCGCCTAAGTGTTCATGCGCCTGAATAGTACCCATGCGCCTAGAATTGGGCTGAAATTGACTAAGTGTCCAGACGTCCAGGATTCCCCATGCGCCTAAGCACTCATGCTCTTGCATAGTGCTCATGCGCCTGAAGGTTGCCCATGCGCCTAAGTGTTCCCCATGCGCCTGCATAGTGTCCATGCGCCTGCATAGTGCCCATGCGCCTAAGGACTTAGAATATTATTCTGATTTTCGGGGAAAAAGTGTAATGTAGGCTTTGACTTGGGAGATTCCCGGGGGCTATGTAAGTAGACTTTTTGAAGTCATTTATGTTGTGATGATGTGACGTATGATGTGATGTATGATTGTATGATATGTTTGTGTTCCTTATATGATGTATGATTATCTTTCATATGACTTTATGTGTTATGATAATGAATGAACCAAAAGTATTATGTAACATAAAGTGAAAGATAATGAAAAAGGAACATGATGAATGAATGCATGCATTAACGAACGAATGAACGTAAAAAGTCTTGCAAGCAAACGTATGGAGGTTCACACCCTATGTAGGTGTTAGCTCAACGGTGTGCAGGTTAGCTACCCCAAAGGATGCACATTGGGGTCCAATCCTTGTGATTGACCATATGAATGGATCCTTGCTGCTTGCCCTAGGTACTGGAGTCAGCTTCGTGCACAACGTTCGAGGTCTATGAAAGACCTCAGGCCCAGTTACCCGCTTCATGCACAATGTTCGGGGTATCGCATATGGCATTGATCCAGAATACAAGAGAAAAGATAAATGGTGAATGTACTTGCCCTAGGTACTGGAGTCAGCTTCGTGCACAATGTTCGAGGTCTATGAAAGACTTCAGGCCCGCTTCGTGCACAATGTTTGGGCTAATGTACATGTCACTAGAAGTAATGAATGAACGAATGTGAAGAACGTAATGAAGAAGATAATAATGATATTATTTGTATGTACGTATGATGTATGATCACGTGTGAATGTAAAGTATAGTAGGAATTTGAAAGAAAAGTATGTTTTATTTATAAAACTAGAATCACTCAGCAACGCTGACTTTTATATGTTTTCAGTTGGCAGGTAAACGTTGCTGAGGATGGCACGAGACGGCTACTCAGCTCTTTTGGGAGGCATTCTTTTGTTAATGTTTTTGCATTGTAATGCGAACGAATAATGTTTTAAAATGAACGCTTGTATTAACATGCAAAAACATTTGTAATGATATGAAAAGTTATCTTTCTTTATGTTTTCGCTGCAATGTTTTCGTAAGAAAAATGTATTTATAATGTTTTATGTGCAATGAATGACCAACTGTGAGGTGCCCGGGAACGGGGCCTTACAAGTTGGTATCAGAGCCAAAGTTTAAGTGAAATGAGTAGTTTTTCAAAATAAACCTTAACTTAAACTGAGAATGGGACAGAATGGGAATGGGATGCCAATCTGAGTAGCACGTGCCATTAGGTATTTTCGTAATGTTAACCAGTTTATGTGCACCTGGTATGTGGTTATGTGTTGTATGTAGATTTAGATACTGATTAAGTCAGGATAGGAGATGCTTGGGGTATGAAGAGTAAAGTAAGTGGCTAATCACAACTGGCCACTGTAATTAGGGACTTACTATACTTGACATAAACTGAGCTATTACCTTGAATGACCGCGTTAGTGTTTGAATCTTATAGTGTATTTGAAGATGGCTGGCGGTAGATCTTCGAAAGCCTCTCATGGAGGAGGTCACGGTGTTGCTCCGCGACCCAAGAGAAGGAGACCCAGAGTCGAGAAAGTGGTTCATGAAGAACCAGAGACCCCTCATCCGGAGGGTGTCGACGAGAGTGCCAATCTGAGAGCCTCAGTAAAGAAGGTTGTGGTGGAGGAAGTTCACCAGGTCATGCAGACGATTCTACCGTCTTTGGTGACCGAAGTGATCAAGGCAGTGAGGGAAGGGGAAAGAAATGAGAGAAACAGGTCCTCGAAAGGACAGGAACAACCAGAGCTGGAAACGGTTCTCTCTGATGATGAGGACGAGGAAGAAGAAGAGCCTACGTCGGAGGCGACCCGAGGCTGCAACTATGGGCCTTTATGAGATGCAAGCCCCCTACTTTCGATAGGAACGGCACTGTTGCAGCTACTCACCGGTGGGTGAGGGAAATGGCGGTTGTCCTCAATATCAATGAGTGTCGTGAAGAGCAGAAGGTGAAATTCGCTACCCACTTTTTCGTGGACTCGGCTTTGTGCTCGTGGGACAACATTGTCCAAGCCTAGGGTAGCAGGGCCATTAGGAGAATGAGATGGCCTAAACTGAAGAAGTTAGTGATTGAGGAATTCTGTCCTCACAGAGAGATGGACAAGTTAGAAAGGGACTTCCTGCAGCTGCAGGCGGGAACGATGACACACCAACAGTACACCACAAAATTCAATGAGATGGCGCGGCTGGTGCCCGATCAAGTGACACCACTGTCATGAAAGATTAAATGATACATCAAGGGGCTGCCGGCGGATATCCGTAGGCATATGATCGCTGCCCGGCCGAGCACTTTTAGGTCGGCGGTTGATTTGGCTGGTAGATTATATGATGAGCGCGAGGTGGTGGTGGCTGAGGTGAAGAAGACTAGTGGGGATAGGAAGAACTAGAATGGGAAACGGTTTGGATGTGGTTGAGCCGCTCCAAACAATAAGGTGGCAAGGGTAGGTGACCGACGTGTGGTCACAGCTGGTGCGGGGTTGAAGAAGTGTGGCAAGTGTGGGAAGGAGCATGGTGGCGAGTGTAGATGGGGGTTGAATGTTTGTGTTGGATATAGAAAGGCTGGTGCAATCAAAATCAACTCACTTAGAAGATTTTGGTACAACAAATAAAGGACTTCCGAAGCTAATTGTGGAACTTCCGAAGGACAAAGGAGCTCTTCCAAAGACAAAGTGTAAAGCTTACTTCCGAAGGAAAAGTCCCAACTTCCAAAGACAAAGAACCTACTTCCGAAGTTCAAGACTTAGAAAGAAAGATCTTAAGTCAACTTCCGAAGCACAGAAGTCCTCAAGCCTCGGAAGTATAGAAGCCACTTCCGAAGTATAAGTGGGTTCAGAAGAACTTGTTCGTCCGAAGCCAACTTATCTTCGGAAATCACTGCTATTATCCATGGACATAAGTATGGCCTGCCTGACACTCCGCTACAAATCTCTGAGATACTGCATGGCGTTTTCTCAAAAGCCATGCAGTTGACCATACTTTAATCCACTGTTTACCTTTTATGTTAGTATAGTTGCCATCTTTAGTTGGTGACAAAAGGTAAGTCATGGACATGTCATGACTACCATATCTTAGATAATACTTTATCTAAGATACCTTAACTTTAGCATTGTAGTATATGCTTTAGTCTTAGGTTTCCAGTTGGTATCAAAGTATATCCGGCTGTAGGATCTAGTATAATAGTCTCTCATTGTAACTCATATATCATGCATGTAAGAGTCTTGTAATATCTTGAGTTGAGAAGTAATATATACAAGTGCCTTGAAAATTTCTTTCTGTGTGTTTCTTTATTACTTATTATATTATTATCAACTCTTGCAAAAGACTTTACTTCGACAGAATTGAGTGTTTTTATAAGTGAGTTTGAGAGAAATCCAAATGTTTGAGTGACAAACCCGATCTTGCAATTGGTATCAGAGCTGTTTAGGCTCTTGACTGTGAGATCTTACCATCCTAATCAACCTTTTTTTCACTCCCCCTTATACCTCACTCAAAATGGCCCTCAACAAATCTGAAGTAGAGATGGGGACGATGACCAAAGCACCCATCATCACCCCTGAAAACTTCAGGTCCTGGAGCAGAAGAATGGAGGGATTCATCAGATATCAAGACAGCAAAATGTGGCAATCCATTGTCAATGGCCCGTATAAGCCAAAAGTAGATGGTGGAAACGATGCCATGATCGAGAAAGATGTTGAAGATTATTCTGATGAAGACAGGAAGAAGCGTGACATTGACAGCAACGCCATGACTGTTCTCATGACTGCAATTCCAAACTCTATCATGGTGGGGTTTGAGCACTGCAAGTCTGCAAAGGAACCATTAGATGTGCTTGCTCAAATGTACTCAAGCTCAAATGACTCCAAGAAGGACTCACTGAAGCAGCAGTTTGAGAACTTCACCCATGTTGCTAGAGAGACTCTTAGCCAGCAATATTTTAGGTACATGGATCTCATTTCTTCCCTTCAATCTGTGGGAATTGCTCATGAACTCAGAGACCTTACAAGAAAGTTCATTAGTGCATTACCCAATGAGTGGACATTTTACTGTGTCTTTATCAAGAGAACAAAAAATCTGAATACACTCACCATGACACTCAAGTGATTATCAATACTGCTTTGATGATCTAGAGTGTTTTAGCCCGGATGACGTGGAATACGTGGACATAGTCCAACAAATGGCTCTTCTAACCTACAGAGCAAAGAAGTTCTTCAAGAGAACTGGAAGGCAATTTCCCCAGAACCCAATCAACAGCAAATTGGGTTTGACAAAACCAAGGCCAAATGTTACAACTGTAACCAACTTGGTCATTTTGCAAGGGAATGCAAGGCTCCCAAGTCTAACCCGGGAACCCCACAGGCCTCCACACATCCCTCTACACCAAAGCCCACCGGAAAGTCAACTGAAACAGCTGCAATGGCTCAAGAAGTGACTGGAGCTTCATGGTACAGGATGTGACTCCTGCTCAAGCACTCATGGCTGGAACAGATGAAAATAAGGGACATCCATATGACAAAAATAACAACATTTGGATTGTAGATAGTGGATACTCCAGGCACATGACAGGGAACAGACATCTCCTTCAACAATTTCAACATTATGATGGAGGTCCTGTCCAGTTTGGAGGTGAGACCGAAGGATATATCTCTGGCAGAGGGAGTATATCCAATGGTATGTTAACAGTTGACAAAGTTAACTTTGTCAAACAGCTTGAACACAATCTGTTAAGTGTTTCTCAATTCTATGATCAAAAGCACCAAATGCTTTTCACAGAACATGAGTGCATTATCCTCAAACCAAGGATGACAATTCCTCCGGAATTGGTGCTTCTTAGATCTCCCAGGAAAGGGGATATGTACAAGCTTGATATGAACAATGCTTCCCCAATGGGTGAAGTATCATGCTTTCTTTCCAAAGCTGATAGTGATAAGTCAACACTGTGGCATAAACGTATGTGTCATGTAAATTTTAAGACAATGAATAAATTGGCTAAAAATAACTTGGTACACGGTTTGCCTAAAAAGGAGTTTTTCTGCAAAGACAACTGTGTTGCATGCCTGAAGGGAAACAACACAGGACATCTCATAAATCCAAATGTGTTAACTCTATCACTACTCCATTGCACTTATTGCACATGGATCTTTTTGGTCCCACAAGTATAATGAGCATTGGAAGGAAATCATATTGCCTTGTGATAGTTGATGATTTTACAAGATTCACATGGGTATTCTTTTTAAGAACTAAAGATGAAACTGTGAAACATTAAAATCTTTTATTCTTAAAATAGAAAATCAAATTGATCACAAGGTTAAAATAATTAGATGTGATCAAGGGACTGAGTTTAAGAACTTCGTTCTTGACTCATTCTGTAACTCAAAAGGGATTGCCAGACAATATAGTGCTCCCAGAACTCCTCATCAAAACAGTGTTGCTGAGAGGAGGAATAGGACACTTATTGATGCTGCTCGAACTATGTTAGTTGATTCAAAGCTACCTCTAACATTCTGGGCAGAGGCAGTCAGCACTGCATGCTACGTGCAATACAGAGTACTTGTAGTTAAGCCCCATGGAAAAACCCCTTATGAGGAACAAGAGGCCATCGTTCATTGGCTTTCTAAGGTCCTTTGGCAGCAGGTGTACCATACTTAACACAAAGGACAATTTAGAAAAATTTGCTGAAGAGTCGGATGATGCTATCTTTGTTGGATACTCTTCTAGTTCCAAAGCCTACAGAGTATACAACATTAAGAATCAACAATTTGAGGAGTCATCCAATATAGTTGTTAATGAGCACACTCCTTGTGTTAGGACCTGATCACATCTTTGATTTAGAATTGTTTCCAAACTATTCTAAACCCTCTTGTGAGAATGTTTCAGTTGGAATAGGTGCTCAAAAGGATGCTGATGTTGCCGCTAATGATCAACTGTTTGAGCTTCCCAGGCCTAAACCAAATTCTCCAAGTGCTGCAATACATCAAGCTTCCACTACTCACAGATCTGACAGTTTAACTATATCAAGGAATAGTGCTGAGCCTCAAAACTCATTAGGTGATCCACCACAACACCAGGCGGAAGGAGGTAGTATTTTGAAGGAACAAGCAACTGTTAATACTACTTCACAGCCAACTATTGATGATGTTTCTCATTCATTCAATCAGTCCTCATTGAATGACTTTGAAACAACAGCTGGACAAAGTGTTCTAGTTCCTGAGCAGAATATGTCCAACCTGGATCTATCTCTGCAACTGGAAGTGATTCCTCGTCTTAGGATTCACAACACTCATCCAACTGAGAACATCATAGGGAATGTCTCTGAGGGTGTGAGAACAAGAGGACAGACTCATCAAGGGAATGTCTGCCTGTACTCATGCTTTCTATCTCAGATGGAACCCAAGAAGGTAGAAGATGCCTTAAAGGATAGCAGCTGGATTGAATCGATGCAAGAGGAGCTGCTTCAATTCAAGAGACAGAAGGTATGGAACCTATGTCCGTTGCCATCTGGTCAAGTACCTATAGGCACCAAATGGGTTTTCAGAAACAAGAGAGATGATAGAGGCTTGATCATCAAGAATAAGGCAAGACTTGTGGTTCAAGGATACACTCAAGAGGAAGGAATCGATTATACTGATGTCTTCGCACCAGTTGCAAGACTTGAAGCAGTAAGGATCTTCCTTGCTTATGTTGCATCCAAGGACTTCACAGTATATCAACTTGATGTCAAGTGTGCTTTTCTATACGGGGATATAGACAGGGAGGTCTATGTATGCCAACCTCTAGGATTTGAAGATCCACAGCACCCCAACTATGTGTGCAAATTGGATAAAGCTCTATATGGGCTGCACCAAGCACCTAGGCTGTGGTATGAGACTCTGTCTTAGTTTCTTCTGAAGAATGGCTATACTAGAGGTACCATTGACAAGACTCTCTTCATTAGAAAGTCTGGAAAGGACATATTGCTCGTACAAGTCTATGTCGATGACATCATATTTGGTTCCTCAAATGACCAAATGTGCAAGGACTTTGAGAGCATTATGAAGAAGAAGTTTGAGATGAGCTCTATGGGAAAAATGGACTTTTTCCTTGGAATTTAGGTAAAGCAACTGAAGGAAAGGTTCTTCATTAATCAATCTAAATATGTCTCTGACATCTTAGAAAGATTTGAGATGAAGGATTGCAAGCCTGCCAAGACACCCATACCCAGAAACCATAAGCTTTGTCCTGACCTTGAGGGGGAGGATACTGATCAACATCAGTATAGGGCAATTATTGGTTCTCTGATGTATCTAACAGCTAGTAGACCTGATAACATGTTTGCTACTTGCATTTGTGCAAGATATCAAGCTGCTCCTAAGGTGTCTCACCTGACTGCTGTTAAGAGAATCCTCAGATACCTCCAAGGAGCACCTAAACTAGGTCTCTGGTATCCCAGAAACAAGGATTTCAATCTTTGTGGATACTCTAACAATGACTATGGAGGCTGCAATATTGACAAGAAATCCACATCAGGAGGATGTTAATTTCTTGGTGGAAGGATCATCTCATGGCAATGCAAGAAACAATCCTGTGTCTCTACATCAACTGCTGAAGCTGAATACATTGCTGCTGCTAGCTGCTGTGCTCAACTGCTATGGATTCAAAATCAGATGTTAGACTATGGATTCAACTTTATGAGTACTCCTATCCATATTGACAACAACAGTGCTATCTCCATTACTGAAAATCCGGTGAAGCACTCCAAGACTAAGCACATCGACATCAGGTATCATTTCATTAGAGACATTCATGAGAAAAATCTTATCAAGTTAATCAAAGTTGATTCAAATGAACAATATTCTAATCTATTTACCAAAGCTTTTGATGAACAAAGGTTTAAGTATCTCATAACAGCTATTGGGATGATAAACATTGACTAATCTGATCTCTTTGAAAACCTTTTTAATATTTAAGTCTTGTGTCAATACAATTTAAGCCCTGTTACAAGAAATTCTCTCTGAAATTTTCTAAGTGTAAATTCCTTCCGAAGAGAAATTAACCTTTGGAAGACACTCTCATATCTTCCGAAGCATAATTTCTCAAAGGATAACTTTCTTCTCGAAAGAATTTATGGTCTCGGAAGAAGCGATTGATTTCATGTCCGATCTACTTCCGAAACTTACAAATTCTCTATTCGGAAGCAACTCTAACCTTTGGAAGCAAAGATTTAGCTTCGGAAGTAAGAATTGCCTTCGGAAGACAAGTTACCTTCGGAAATGTTTTACATTCGGAAGAGAGATTTCACTGTGTAACGTAAATTTCTTGGGCCCCACACTGTAAAAAGCAAAGATTTTGTCAGTAATGTCGGATTATTTAACTGATATTAACCTTACCGTCACTGTCATTTCATCCACTAAACCATCACATCACCTTATCCTAACCCCCATTACCGCCATTCCACAATATTTTAAATAATCCCGACTATTCACTTTCACTCTCTTACTTGCAGATTTTACAGCCCTAGAAATTTATCCTACTCAACTTTACCCAGCTCAAATCATCCCCATTGAACTTTCCAAATGGCCTTCAACCCTCAGCACAACCAAGTCACACTTCTTGATTCATCAAGAGATGCTGACTTCTCAAATATCATCTCCTTCCTAACCCAATCTTCCTACTACACCGCTCTGACTGTTAACCCCACAATTTACTCAAACCATATGTCTGAATTTTGGGCAAATGGTCAGATTGAAACCCTAAACGGGGTTCGTATCATTTGATCGAGCATCTGTGGCCAGGAGTTGGTCATTTCTGAACAGCTCATCAGGGAGCACATAGAGCTTCATGATGAGGGCGCTCCAACGGAATTCCCCAAAGAAGACTTGGACGACTCTTATCTCCAAATGGGATATGGAGGAGACGTTAGCAGGTCAACTGTCTATAAATTTAACTTCTCATACAAATGGAAGTTCCTGCTACACGTGGTCCTTCACTGCTTGTCGAACAAATCCGGGGGATGGGATCAAATCCCATATGAACTTGGGTGCCTTGTTCATGGGTTGGTAAAAAGTCTCCGCTTCAACTATTCAAGATTTGTGCTGACCAACCTCATGGGAAATCTTCAGAAGGACACATTCTTCATATATCCCAGGTTTCTTCAGCACATAATCAACTGCAAGCTAGACCAGAGCACGCTTGTCTGTGGAGCTACTCTGTCTGCTTCTCAAATGAGGCCGACCATCTTCAAGACTTTGAAGAGAGTGTCTACCAACTTCACAGGAAGAGATACTGCACTTCTTTCAGGTATGACTGAGCCAACAGCTCCTAGTGACATTCCTGTTAACCCCACAGGTGATGAACCCCCACCAGCAACTACCCCCATAATGCCAACACTACCTTCTCCACCCATCACCATCACGTATCAGAGACGCCCCAAACGAACCCTTGTTCAATCTACTCTTATTGAACAAGCCCCTCCTGTTCAATCCAAAAAGGCTAGAGTGGAACAAAGGGCTCCCACTCAGCCTGAGGTCCAACCATCCTTCACAATTGACCTCAATATAGGTCTTGAGTCTCCTCAGTCTCAGACCCATGAGCCCACAACCCACGTTGAAAGCCCTCAGGATGAGTCTCTATACTCCCCTGAGCAGCCAAAAAGGGACAGCCCTATCACGGGCTCAATACCTTTAGATATTGATCAACGTCCCGGGTCATTAAGTTTCACTTCCATATCTTTTACTGACCTTTTAACTGGAACTGATGAAGAGATTATGTCTCCTAAGGGCAATGAAGTTGATCCACTACACCCTCTCAAGGATCAACAGAGCCAGAGAGACCTCTTATCTCTAGCCCACATCAGCAAAGCCCTACTGAGGTGAGTCCCACTGATGTGGAGGGGACTCATGTAGATTCAGCTGCCACTACTAGAAAATTCTCAGTGGATCCTCAAGATAGTGGTAACATCACTGAGACTGAATCTACAGCAACCATGCCCTTTGATGACTCTAAAAGATACATCTTTGAGCAAGGGAAACCAGGGTGCCCAGAAACCATATCTGGTGGTGAGGATGAACATACAAGGTATGTTACCTCATCTCCCCGTGATTCTTCACAAGAAGATGAGGGAAGAATGCAACTTACCATCCAAGACCTACTTTCTAAAGTCTCAAATCTTGAATCCAAGGTTAAGACTTTAGAGGATAGGTCTGCCACTCAACAACTTGAGATTGAAACTCTCAAGGCCAAACTAGCTGAGAAACAGATTGAGAGGTCAGTTAGGCATGTACCAATTCAGGTCTCCTTGACCTCTTCCTCTAGCTCATCAAGCTCTCAGGATGATGCTACCAAAAAGGAGGAGAGTGTTCAGAGACAAAGTCAAAGACAAGAGGAAACCCAAAGTCAAGCTCTCACTTCCTTGAGATCAAAATATCCAGTACAACAAGCTTCAATCTTCCTTGAGCCTCCTCCAGTTGTTATTCAAATGGATCAAAGGATGCTCCAAGATCTCAATAGGTTCTTTAATAAGTTCCTATTGGAATCTCTCATAGAACAGCCAAGCCCTGATATGTTTGTGATCTACTTCGGAGCTCAAGAGCTTCGGAGGTTAAATGCACCTTCTACCACTTTTGAGGAAGTTGGTCAACCTAAGGTCCAAGTGGAACCTAAGATTAACTTCGAAGGGGACACAAGGACTGATGGCCCAGCAACTGAAACTGTTGGGACAGATAGTGCATCTTCACAGACTTCCGAAGCACAACTCAAAGCCTCGAAAGAAAAAGTACAAACTTCCGAAGCTGAGATTGCTGCTGCGGAAGGACTATTTTCTTTATCCGATGATCTAATAGTCACAGATGCAATCCTAGAACTCGCATCTGAGGTTAATAGAAAGGATTTTCTCACTCAACCTTTAGCTCCAACATCTGCATTAACTCCAGCTCCCATCTCTACTACTTAACCTGAATCTTCTATCCAAGAACCCCCAAAGTCTAGCACTTCCGAAGACATCAAAGGAAAGAGGAAGATGACTTCGGAAGAGCTTCAGGAGGAAGAAAGGTTGAAGAAACTCAAAAGAAAAGGTAGGCTGACGACTGGAAAACTGTAAGGTGCAAGTACCAAAGCAGCTGCAGCTAACCAGGAGGCAGTCAACAACCGAAAAAGGGTAGAGATTATCGATAGACTTGTCAGTCTAGAAGCTGCAACTGAGGATGCACTCCTGCTACCATTAGAGGAGCTAATAGAGCTGGAAAAGGCAACCTTGCTCCTAAAACAGCAAAAAGAAGAAGCTGCAAGGTTGGCCCGGAAGAAGAAAGGGAGAGAAAGGAAAAAAAAGCTGATCTACAGCTCAGGAGGGACAGGATAACTTTCCTAACCTCCAGAGGTTTCTCTTTAGAAGAATTATCTCCACATAACAATGATACGATCTTATGGCTCTTCAACAAAGAGCGAGATCAAATGGAGAAAGAGAGAAAGAGAACTGAAAGGGAAAAGCTCTAGAAAAAGAAGAAGAAGGAAGAGGAAGCAGGACTGACCGCTACCAAGAAAATAGGTGAGAAAGCTTGGATGAAAAGCTATCTTAGAGCTCATGGATTCTCTGGCAGGCAGGTGGATCCTATGTCAGAAAAGACTCTCCAGCGACATGTCAGTGACATTAAGGCTGACATTCGCATAGGGAAGAGGAAGGAGATGTACAGAAGGGGACAGGGGATAACCTTCAAAGCAACCACTCAACCCAAACTCCAAACCCAACCAGAACCTGAAACCATACCCTTCTTACTCCCCATCAAAACCGAACCAACCACTGAACCATTCACCCCTAAACCTACACCATCACTTCTACCAACTCCTTCACCTCAACCACCTAAACTTCCCATCATACAACCCAAAACTCTAGCCAGAACCCAAACACCTCAACCTACCCATCAACCCTTTAGACCATCCCCTCAGCCTTCTAAACATCTCTCTTTAGAAGAATTCAAAGCAGTCAAGACAAAGCTCATAAAATGTACAACTCTGAGCGATATCTCCTGTGAGGAGGATTCTGTCAAATTGACCTATGTTGACGGATCCTCAAGTTCCCTCACTAGAGATCAATTTCTTGATCTGCCCAGAGGAACTTTGGACCAAGCTGCAAATCTCCTTGGCCTCAATTCAAACACTATGAATGAGGAAGAAAAGAAGTTAAGGAGAAGGCTGGTGACTCTACTGGATACGAAGAAAATTGACAGGGTGCCAAGACAACCTCTTGCACCTTGAAAGAAGATCATCCGGTGGAGGTTCGAAGACTCATCTCACAACTTTGTTGTTGAAAGAGAGAATGGAGAGCTTAACAGGCTGAGTGCCTCATCTCTGCTACACTTAAGCAGATTTGATATTGCTGAGTTAGCAGAGAAGACATTCTCCAACCCTTCAAACTCTGAGATAGCTGCCCATATCAGAAGTCATCTAAGCAGCCTTCATATGGCCGAGTTAACTGCTAGAAGCAAGGCTGAAGCAGAGTTGAAACTGAGAGAGGAGGAGAAAAGGAAGGGATCAGCAACCCAAGGCAAAGCTTTTTTACAAATGGTTGAAGGACCTGAACTAGAATCCATAGTTAGATGGGAGTATGACTATAACTCCCATCAACTAACTCTTTTCAGGGGGCACAACAAAGGGTACATGTCATTCAGAGTGATGGACTGGATCTCCTATCCACCAATGACTTGTACAAGCTTCTCAGCACCACTTCAGGAAAGAACAAAGAGACAGACAAATATCTTTTGTCCCTGGTGCTGAAAGCTTTGAGAAGCAGAAACAAGTGAGGTTTTGGGAGAAGTAGAAACAAGTGAGGTTTTGGTAGCATCAGTCTAGGGGGAGTTTGTTGGATCTAGAAAGGCTGGTGCAACCAAAACCAACTCACTTAGAAGATTTTGGTACAACAAATAAAGGACTTCCGAAGCTAATATGGAACTTCCGAAGGACAAAGGAGCTCTTCCGAAGACAAAGTGTAAAGCTTACTTCCGAAGGAAAAGTCCCAGCTTCTGAAGTTCAAGACTTAGAAAGAAAGATCTGAAGTCAACTTCCGAAGCACAGAAGTCCTCAAGCCTTGGAAGTATAGAAGCCACTTCTGAAGTATAAGTGGGTTCGGAAGAACTTGTTCTTCCGAAGCCAACTTATCTTCGGAAATCACTGCTATTATCCAGTGGACATAAGTATGGCCTGCCTGACACTCCGCTGCAAATCTCTGAGATACTGCATGGCGTTTTCTCAAAATCCATGCAATTAACCATACTTTAATCCACTGTTTACCTTTTATGTTAGTACAGTTGCCATCTTTAGTTGGTGACAAAAGGTAAGTCATGGACATGTCATGACTACCATATCTTAGATAATACTTTATCTAATATACCTAACTTTAGCATTGTAGTATATGCTTTAGTCTTAGGTTTCCAGCTGGTATCAAAGTATATCTGGCTGTAGGATCTAGTATATATAGTCTTCATTGTAACTCATATATCATGCATGTAAGAGTCTTGTAATATCTTGAGTTGAGGAAGTAGTATATACAAGTGCCTTGAAAATTTATTTATGTGTGTTTCTTTATTACTTATTATATTATTATTAACTCTTGCAAAAGACTTTACTTCGTCTGAATTGAGTGTTTCTATAAGTGAGTTTGAGAGAAATCCAAGTGTTTGAGTGACAAACCCGATCCTGCAGTTTGTTTCAAGTGTGGGAAGCCTGGCCATATGGCTAGAGATTGTGGGGCTGGCAGGTGTTACAACTGTGGGGAGAATGGTCATCTGAGCAGAGATTGTAAGAGGCCAAGGGCGGATAGTTCAGGAGCGAAGAAGGCTGGAGGAGAAGGATAGAAGGCAAGCGCCCGAGCTTTCACGATGACTGGGGAGGAGGCTAGGACAGACCCTGACGTGGTGTCAGGTATGTTTCTAGTAAACCAAACTCTTGCATCTGTGTTGTTTGATTCTGGTGCTAGTAGGAGTTTCATTTCTGTTGCCTTCTGTGCTAAGTTTCCTGGTAAGAGTAGATGTATTGATGAGCCCTTCGAGGTAGAAACTGCCTTAGGTAAGTCTACAAGGATTTCTGAGGTGTTAGAAGGTTGTGACATAGAACTAGACGGTCATAAGTTTCCTGTCAGACCATTCGTGATGACCTTAGGCGGTTTCGATGTAGTCCTAGGAATGGATTGGTTGGCGGACTACGAAACGAATATTGTGTGTCGCAAGAAGATGATCCGAGTAACAGCACCTGACGGGGATAAGGTGACGATTTATGGCGATCGAGCCGCCGCGATCCCGAAAGTGATTTCGATGGTGGTGGCGGGAAAGTGCATGAGGTGTGGATATAGTGCCTACTTGGCCTACGTAAAGGATGTGGACGCGCCAACACCACAACTATCAGATGTACCAGTTGTGTGTGACTTTCCGAATGTATTCCCGGAAGACTTACCTGGCATGCCACCGGATCGTGAGATTGAGTTCCAAATTGATCTGATACCCGGTGCTCAACCCGTTGCCAAGGCACCATATCGGTTAGCTCCAACGGAAATGAAAGAACTGATGGAACAATTGCAAGAGCTGCTTGATAAGGGGTTCATTAGGCCGAGTATCTCTCCCTGGGGTGCTCCGGTCCTGTTTGTGAAGAAGAAAGACGGTAGTATGAGGTTGTGCATTGACTACCGAGAGCTGAACAAGTTGACGGTGAAGAACCGATACCCCCTACCAAGAATAGATGATCTGTTTGATTAGCTCCAAGGTGCCAGTTGGTTTTCAAGGATAGATCTTCGATCTGGTTACCATCAGCTGAAGGTGAAGGAGCAGGATATCCCTAAAACAGCTTTTCATACGCGCTATGGTCACTACGAGTTTCTTGTCATGTCCTTTGGTTTGACCAATGCGCCAGCTGCTTTTATGGATCTGATGAACCGTGTGTGTCAGCCTATGTTGGATAAATCAGTGATTGTGTTTATTGATGATATCCTGATTTATTCAAAGAGTGAGATTGAGCATGCTGGTCATATTCGGGAGGTTCTGGAGGTGTTAAGAAGGGAGAAATTGTATGCAAAATTCTCCAAGTGCACATTCTGGTTACGCGAAGTTCAGTTCTTGGGTCATGTGGTGAATCCCGACGGGATTATGGTGGACCCTGCTAAGGTGGAGGCAGTGATGCAATGGAAGTCTCCAAAGACGCCATCCGAGATTCGTCGTTTCTTGGGTTTGGCGGGCTACTACAGAAGATTCATCCAAGACTTTTCCAAGATCGCTTCTCCACTAACCAAGTTGACCCGAAAGGATGTAAAGTTTACATGGGGTCAAGCTCAAGAACAGGCGTTCGAGGAGTTAAAGGTGAGGTTGACTCAAGCTCGTGTCTTGTCATTACCCGATGGAAGCAAAGATTTGGTGGTGTATTCAGATGCTTCTTACTCAGGGTTGGGGTGTGTGTTAATGCAAAGAGGAAGAGTTATAGCATACGCATCTCGACAACTGGAGGTTCATGAGCTCAACTACCCTACTCATGACTTGGAACTAGCGGCCGTGGTCTTTGCACTATGCACTATCTGTATGCAACGAAGTGCACCATCTTCACCGACCACAAGAGCTTAAAGTACTTATTTGAGCAGAAGGACCTGAACATGAGGAAAAGACAATGGTTGGAGCTCATAAAGGATTATAATTGCGAGATCCATTACCATCCGGGCAAGGCTAACGTGGTGGCAGATGCTCTTAGCCGAAAGGAGAGGCCCGAGCCGATTCGGGTGAAAGCATATCAACTGATCATGACCTCTGATGTAATGAAGCAAGTCAAGGAGTTTCAAGATGAGGCATTAAAAGAATATCATCTAAACTCTAAAAGAATGAGAGGTCTGGTTGGGGAATTGGGTGAAAACACACTCGGTGTTAAAACTCGATTTGGACGGGTGTGGATTCCTCGTTTCGGGGATCTACGTGTGAGGATTCTGAATGAAGCTCACAAGACTCGATACTTCATTCATCCTGGTGCCACAAATATGTATCAAGATATGAAGAAAGATTATTGGTGGTCGGGTATGAAGCGTGACATGGTGGAGTATGTGAGTAAGTGCCTTACTTGCTTGCAAGTGAAGGCCGAGCATCAAAAGCCGTATGGAAAGATCCAACCTTTGGATATACCAGAATGGAAGTAGGAGCACATCACCATGGATTTCATTACAAAGCTGCCACGTACTCCGAAGGGTACGATGCCATATGGGTGATTGTTGACCATTTGACGAAAAGTGCTCACTTCCTACCGATCCGTGAGACATATTCATCCGAGAGGTTGGCTGACCTGTTCATCAAGGAGGTTGTAACTCGTCATGGTGTGCTGGTGTCCATTGTGTCTGATCGTGACACCCGGTTTACGTCTAAATTCTGGAAGAAATTCCACGATGCCATGGGGACGAGGTTACATATTAGCATGGCTTATCATCCCTAAACTGATGGTCAGTCAGAAAGGACCATTCATACATTGGAACACATGCTTCGGGCATGTGTGATTATTTTGGGGGAAGTTGGGATGACCACTTACCATTAGCTGAATTCTCGTACAATAATAGCTATCATGCCAGCATTGGCATGCCACCATACGAGATGCTATGCGGTAGGCGATGCAGAACACCCGTTTGTTGGGGTGATATTGGTCAAAAGGAATTGGGGAGCGTCGAAGTAATCGAGGCTACAACGGAGAATCTTGAGAAGATTAAAGCCTTCATGAAGGCAGCTAAAGATAGACAGAAGTCGTATGCCGATAAACGATACAGACCGATCGAGTTCTAGGTGGGTGACCGGGTTATGTTGAAGGTCTCACCTTGGAAGGGAATTATCAGATTCAGGAAGCGGGGCAAGTTGAGCCTAAGATATATAGGCCCTTTCCGAATCATTGCTCGAGTAGGAGAGGTGGCCTATAGGTTGGAATTACCGGATGAGTTAAGTGGGATTCATCCGACATTCCATGTGTCTCATCTGAGAAAGTGTATAGCTGATGAAGACATGATTGTTCCACTGGAGGATATTGAAGTAGATGAAAGGCTCAATTATGTGGAGCAACCAGTGGCAATCATCGATCATAAAGAGAATAGGCTGCGAAATAAAGTGGTTCCTCTTGTGCGTGTACAGTGGAAGCGCGGGAAGGGATCCGAGTCTACATGGGAGACTAAGGAAGAGATGAGGCAGCATTATTCTCATCTATTCAAGGAATAACAGGTTTCAGGGACGAAACCTATATAAGAGGTTGGACTTGTAACACCCGGTTATTTTTAAAAGGCGAGATATAAAGAATAAAAGCAAGAAAAGCAATTAAGTCTAAGTGGAAGGACTAAAAATGTCCAAAAAGGACAAAACTTTGCAAAGTTGGTGTAAAGGTGGGCATGGCCGCCCACCCTCACTTCACATCAACATCTTTTTCGGTTTAGAGAGAGAGCAGAGAAAGCTCTCGGTTGAAGAAGAAGAGGAAGGAGAGAAGTGAAGTCAAGATAAGAATTCAAGGTTTTTATGTTTTTATGTCGGGTTTTATCCCGCTTATGTGTTTATGTGCTTATGTGTTGTGTTTGTGCTCGGGTGTGTGTGTATTTGGTGTTATTTTTAGGTGTTTGAACTCTTTGCAAACGGGTTAAAAAGAAGAAACACCCAAGTTGCCTCAGGTGAGTTTTTGACCCCGGTTTTTATTTTTTTTAAACTATCTTTGGGGCTAAAAATGTATTAAAACGATTTTCAAAGCTTAGGTATGTTTACCCGTATGTAATGTGCATGATTGGATGTTGATTCTTGAATGCTTATAGGTTGTTCATGTTTAGAATAGTCATATTAAGCTTAGAACAGATGGGTTTGATGATTGGGTTCGAAAACATACTGGAAACATGTTGAACTGGAGGTCCATGCGCCTAGATAAGGCTCATGCGCCTGAATATGCCTTAGAAAGATTTAAGTGTAATCCATGCGCCTAAACAGTAGCTCATGCGCCCAAAATTTGCCTTAGAAATGTTTTAAGTATAGCCCATGCACCTGAACAGTGGTCCATGTGCCTAGAAATATTAGTCGGATGACTAAGTGTAGGGCCATGCGTCCCAATAGTACTCATGCGCCCAAGTGGCCCATGCGCCTTAGTGTTCATGCGCCTGAATAGTACCCATGCGCCTAGAATTGGGCTGAAATTGACGAAGTGTCCAGACGTCCAGGATTCCCCATGCGCCTAAGCACTCATGCTCTTGCATAGTGCTCATGCGCCTGAAGGTTGCCCATGCGCCTAAGTGTTCCCCATGCGCCTGCATAGTGTCCATGCGCCTACATAGTGCCCATGCGCCTAAGGACTTAGAATATTATTCTGATTTTCGGGGAAAAAGTGTAATGTAGGCTTTGACTTGGGAGATTCCCGAGGGCTATGTGAGTTGACTTTTTGAAGTCATTTATGTTGTGATGATGTGATGTATGATGTGATGTATGATTGTATGATATGTTTATGTTCCTTATATGATGTATGATTATCTTTCCTATGACTTTACGTGTTATGATAATGAATGAACCGAAAGGATTATGTAACGTTAAGTGAAAGATAATGAAAAGGAACATGATGAATGAATGCATGCATTAATGAACGAATGAACGTAAAAAGTCTTGCAAACAAACGTATGGAGGTGCACACCCTATGTAGGTATTAGCTCAACGGTGTGCGGGTTAGCTACCCCAAAGGATGCACATTGGGGTCCAATCCTTGTGATTGACCATATGAATGGATCCTTGTTGCTTGCCCTAGGTACTGGAGTCAACTTCGTGCATAATGTTCGAGGTCTATGAAAGACCTCAGGCCCAGTTACCCGCTTCATGCACAATGTTCGGGGTATAGCATATGGCATTGATCCGGAATAAAAGAGAAAAGATAAATGGTGAATGTACTTGCCCTAGGTACTGGAGTCAGCTTCGTGCATAATGTTTGAGGTCTATGAAAGACCTCAGGCCCAGTTACCCACTTCGTGCATAATGTTCGGAGTAATGTACATGTCACTAGAAGTAATGAATGAACGAACGTGAAGAACGTAATGAAGAAGATAATAATGATATTATCTGTATGTACGTATGATGTATGATCACGTGTGAATGTAAAGTATAGTATGAATTTGAAAGAAAAGTATGTTTTATTTATAAAACTAGAACTCACTCAGCAACGCTGACTTTTATACGTTTTCAGTTGGCAGGTAAACGTTGCTGAGGATGGCACGAGACGGCTACTCAGCTCTTTTGGGAGGCATTCTTTTGTTAATGTTTTTGCATTGTAATGCGAACAAATAATGTTTTGAAATGAACGCTTGTATTAACATGCAAAAACATTTGTAATGATATGAAAAGTTATCTTTCTTTATGTTTTCGCTGCATGTTTTCGTAAGGCAAATGTATTTATAATGTTTTATGTGCAATGAATGACCAACTGTGAGGTGCCCGGGAACGGGGCCTTACACTTTTGAGTTTGCCAGATAAAAAAGGTTCGTATTCATCAAAGAATTCATGTCCTATGGATTCAAGAATCCCTTCGGACTAAAGCCTTTCACACGGGCCTTCCTTATATGGCCAAGTCTACAATGCTATAGATATGTATCCCTAATTCCAAATTTGATACATTTCGAAAGATTATATATGTTATTGTTTATTTGAACATCAATCTCATAAGTACCATTTCGAGGTTTAGCCTCAGAATAAAAGTCATCATTCAAGTAAGCAGAAATAAAAGCATCATTAAAAACGTACTTGAATCCTTGTTCAAATAATAAAGAAATTGAAATAATGTTTCTGGTTAAACCAGGAGCAAATGAACAATTATTTAAAGTAATTACAAGACCACATGGACAAGAAAGATGATATGTTGTAGTTGCTAGAACTGGTACTTTTTTCCCATCACCAACGATGAGCTCCATGTCACCTTGTTTCAGTTTTGCCACTTTTCAAGCTCCCGAAGACATTAATGGTGTGGTAACCACATCCAGTATCAAATACCCATGTGTTGCTAGAAAGAGTGAAAAGTTCTATAACATAAATAAGAATACCTAAAGAAGTGCTTTCACCATTGGCCTTTTTAGCCCTCAGCTTAGCTAGATAGTGAGGCAGTTACGTCTCTAGTGCCCCATCTTATTGCATTCAAAGTAGTGACGCTCCTCAGGTTTTGAATTTTAAATTAATTTTAATTTTAAAAACCTATATGTTTATCTCTTTAAATAAGTTCATAATTTTGAATTATCAAGTTTTAAGTTTTGAAATTTAAGTAGATTTTAAATTTGAAAATTTACCTAGTTATCTTTTAAAATTGATAACCTTTTAATTCAAAATAATTAAGTTTCAAGTTTTGAAACTTAAACTAATTTTAAATTTAAAAACTTAATTGATTATCTTGTAATAAAACAAACCATTTGTTTTAATATTTTAAAAAGTTGTAAAAATAATTTTATGTATTTATTTTGATTGTAAAATATATTTATAATTAATTTAGTATTAGGTTGGCATGATATAACAATTATAAAATAAAAACAACCATAATAACAAAATAATTATATATAAATTTCATGACTATGATTGTTTGATCTGGCTAGAGCCAAGTAGCAAGATTAAACTAAGTCATGGGTCGACTCCTCAATTCGTCTTGCCTTTAGTTTTGGCTTTGGGTCTTCAAATATTACATTTTTTATGAAAATAAATAATAAAAACACTAATCTATTATAACTTTGAGTCACGAAATGGGCCAAAACCATAAAACCAAAATTAAACAAAACAAATCAAAGCATAATCATTCAACCATAGGGTCTAGCCAGATTTACATATCAAACACAATCAAAATTAAATCGAACAATCTTTTGGTTAACAAATATTTAACCAAAATAAATAAGTTGCTCTATATAAGATAAATCAAAAACTTGAAACAATTTAAAATTTGTGATTTGTAACGGTTAAAAAACCAAATCTAATTGCATGTTGTAACTGTGGCTCTGATATCACTATTAGGTTCAGTGGTATCTTGGTTAAGTTAATTTATCAAAATTGTTTTGATAACTATTAATCGGATTAATAATAGTTAACGCATCAGTATAAAAATTAAATTCCCGTAAGTGAACCCGACAGGATCTATGTACAAACGATGAAAATACAGAATATTAATAACCTCTAGATGAGATATAATATACATTGGTGGTTAATAATTAACCGTTTGAGACACCGAGAGTTCAAGGAACGTATGCTAGAATCAACGAACACTAAATTGGAACACGGTGGTTACGGCTCCAAGAGGCGTAGTCCACAGTTGCAATCGGGTGTATATGGTTCACCACAGGCCAGGTGCAAAGAGGCAGCGGCGATACGGTGATTGGGGACGAAAAGCGATAGTGATGCTCGGTTGTTTGTGATCGGAAGAAACAATCCAACTTTCTTTTGTTTTTTTCTGTGAATTGAACTTCAAATGCATGTAAAAGGGAATCTACTTTTTTCTTTTTCAAATCACGGTAACAATTTTTTAGTAAGATAATGTCATATGGTGTTAACCCTGATGACTCTATTTATTCGTAACTAATTTTCAAACGGGCCTCGGGCCCGGTTGGATTAGCCCGTAATTAAACTGAAACCTAAACACATCCAACGTTTAATAAATAAACGTATATTAAATAATTTATAACTACTATAAATTATTAAAACCCGATAAGTAGTTCGTAAATACCAATTAATCAAATTACTTGGATCTTAGCATTTGTTGTCCGATGTGTAACTTTTACGGGCCATAGTTCTGTTTGCAACATCAAATAATCAAACCTGTACATATAATCCAACAATATTTACCATCATTACTTATCCATAAAATCACAACATTGTGTTAAAAGTTTCACTGTGTTCCATGGCAAAATAGGTCTTGTGGCTCTCCACATGATCCCTGTTCTGTACGAGAAGTATGAAATCAAACAAACAAAGTTCCCACTAACCAACGATCTAAAATCATCATCAAATTCACACGAATTTGCAATAAATTACACCGGAGGAGGAGGGTGGTGGCGATGGGGAGGTGGTGATGGTTAGTCAGATGGGGAGGTGGTGATGGTTAGTCAGATGGGGATGGTGGGTCCCATAACAAATTAGTATCTTTTTTAATTTTTTTATTTTGTTAATTGGTAAAAATGACATTTCACATTAATTTAATTGGAAAACTTATCGATCATCCATTTCAGGGATCAATCATGTTACAGTTTGATAAACAGTAAAGATCAAACCTGTAATTTCTTAAAAGTTAGAACTTATATCGCAATACGGCTAAATGTAATCAACTCTAAAGCACATGTACAAATATAGCTAATATTATATTATTTTACCAAGCAAATTATATTTGTGTACTTACAAACGAAACGACCACCAAACGAACCGCTATTAGACTGGCCTGCATGAAAACGGATTGCTTTAGGATCAGTTAGAGGGCTTTAGTATTTGCATGATCATTGTGACCCAAAAATCATTCACCGTGATGTAAAAGCAGCTAACATCTTATTTATTGGATGAAGAATTTGAGGCTGTAATTGGTGATTTTGGTTTGGCTAGATTTATGGATTACAAAGATGCACACGTCACAACAGACAGCCATACGTGGGACCATTGGACATATTGCTCCCGAGTAGGGTTGCTCACGAGCCGAGCCGATTTGAGCGAATGTATGCTCGTACTCGCTCGGATTTAAAATCGAGCCGCTCGGTTCGGATCGAATTTATAAAAGCGAGCAGAAAAGTCATGCTCGTGCTCGGATCGAATTTAACCGAGCAGCTCGGTTTCTCTCGGTTTTATAACAAATTGTTTTAGCATAACAAAATACATATCGGCTCCGTTTAGCTTGTTTTTTTGTTCATTCAAGAGTTCCAAGTTCTAATAACAAACCTAACAAGTTAACAAAAAACCCATACGAAATAAAAGTTAGCACAAAATACATATTCAAACACATAAAATTCTAAGTAAAACTTAAAATTCTTCTTAGAAAGATAATATATCTAATCTCCATAAAGTGATTATTGTGACTTGTAGAAGTAGAATAGGATAATCAATTGATCAAAGTGTTAGGCAGGTAACCTTGTATTCATCTCACTAGTTTTCTTAAAATCAAATTTTTACCTGCTTCTCTAAATCTAATTTGACTCTACCTGAAAACCCAAATTTGATTATTGCAACTTCAAATCGTAATAACCTTTTAACTAGAGTTGGCAATTTCAACCCGTACCTAAAGTGAGTTGATTTGGGGATATTCTAATGGGCCAAATGAGTAAAATTCTAAAAGACAGTTAAAATGGAACATGTCAAATGAGTTGAAAGTGATCCGAAGCGTATTCAAATGCATACAACTGCTTTACTATAAAACTACTTCTTTTACCTGTGTTTAATTAACTACATGTTTTACCTCTGTTTAAAACATCTTGACATCACACATCCAAACACCTCCGTGTAAGCACAAGTTGTTCAGTTTATTATGATTGGCTTTCCATGGTTCAGGTGAAAGGGAGAGAAGCTAGAAACCAATTACGTAGCAGCAGAGGTCGAGCAGTTAATGCAGGTGGCATTGTTATGCATGCACACAAGGTTCGTCCAAAAATGTCAGGCGTTGTTAGGATGTTAGAAGGTGACGGGCTGGCAGAACGGTGGGACGAGTGGCAGAAAGGGGAGGTGCTCCGCCACGAGCTGGACCTTGTACCACTACCTAACTCTGATTGGATTCTTGACTCAACTGATAACTTGCATGCAGTTGAATTATCAGGGCCCAGATGATAAAGGTTGAAAAGAAACGATCTTTTTGTATTAGGGTTGTTGTTATGTACTTTTGTTTGTCATGTATACATATATAACTAGTAATCTGTGATAGTTTCAATCTTAAGGTCTTGATGATTTGTGCATATGGAGTCTGAAGTCTTTACTTCATTGAATTGAACCGATTTTTATTTTTTAAAATAAGCTTTATCTGAATCAACTTAAATTACAAGATAATTACTAAAATAACTTTCTTTTAATAAAAACTACCTCAATTTGACCATTATATTTCAAACTAATACAAAACAGAATTTTAAACATGTCATTTCATAAAATTCAAAGCAAGTTTGTATGAATTGAGGCAGGTAATAGGTTCAATGCTAAAAAGGCTATTTTAGCAATTATCCCTTGCATCACTCACAAATCAGCAATCACATACAACCAATCTAATGTATCAAAGCACAATAAACAGGTTACATCCTCCTACAGAAGAGATTTTGAAGGAAAAAATATCATATCACTACTGCTTGAACTCCTCATGTTCTACACCAATTCTCACATTGGAATCCATACTCTCATATCCAACAAGAATGTCTTTCCTATAGGTCAATCAATTGTCAATTACATAACTTCAGAGACCTAACTTCCGTCAACAAGAGTCTAATAAATCAACTTTTCAAATGTTAAGAAGGTGAAAATAAACAAAACTCGCGGCATCTGCAAGAACCATGATCATCTTGATGGTAACTTAAGAAGCTCTGCTCACACTCTCCATGTAGATTTCACACAATCCAGGTATGTCATCCTCAAAACCGCGCAAGAATTTAAGAAACCTTAACTCAGAATAAGACGAAAGCGTTATAAGCATCGGTTTATCTTTCACCAACCCCTTTTCTTTCAAGATTTCCAGCATCTTGTTCCTGGGCATAACCCTTTTACTCAAACTGAAAGTAAAGAAACTGTGGCATCTAATCAAATACGCAGGCGTATACCCAACATCCTTCATCAAAAACCTCAACTTTTCACGAATATTCCCTTCGGATTTGTTCAACACAAAAGGCTGATTCCTAAACAACAATCTAATATCCGCATCAGACCAACCATAGCTCCTAAAAAGCTCCATCTTTTTCTCCACTTCTGAATCAGGAACATACAAAACCACACACAAAGCATGTATAAAACTGCGTAAATCACGTGACACCCCTAACTTCTCCTCAACATACTTCATCCTATTTTCGAGTACTTTCGTATCAGCCATAACATTTTCAGGGTGACTCAACATAAACTTAACAATCCTCTCATCAGACAAACCAACATCCTGCAACAATGAAGCATTTGTAGACAGCCTAGCCATAAAAAAATTTGTGCAATACAACCATCTAGATTTGTTAATAAACAAAACCACATTTTCATCACTACCCAATAACCTTTTCAAAAGATTAACACCTGGGATGATCCGGGTATGCAACCCAAACCGAAAAGATCCGGGTTCTTTTTTATAAGACTGACAAGATCCGACCCGGATAGCCCGAGTTCTTGAAAAACCCTAAGTTTGGGTTCTAGGGTTTTGTCTGCGTTGCAAGTCAGGATTTTAGGGACAGAAGAGACGATATCTCTGATCTGGGTGAGGTTTAATCCGCAATTCTTGAGGATATTGAGGATCAGAATGGAATTAGTGGTGGATTTGAGATGGGTTAGGTTACCTTTGGAGGTGAGGGCGATGGCGTCTTGTTTGGAGAATCGAAGGGAGTCGATGAGGTAATCGACGATGAGGTGGGGGTTCCGGCGATCGGAGGTTCTGTCGACGGCGGCGGCGGCGGCGGCGGTGGCGGTGGCGGTGGCGGTGGTGGAGTAGTGGAAACGATGAGACCGGAGGAAGATCGAGATCCGGAAGATGGTCATTGTTGTGGAGACTCAGTCGGAGACCATTAATTGGGATTTTGATCATTTGATATTCCTAAGAGGTAAAAACAAAATTTATATAAAAAGTTAAAAACAATCACTTACATAATTATTTTCATTTTTTATGTCGATGAGAACTTACGGTCATATTTGGGATTGATTATTTAAACTTTTAAAAATTAGTTTTGAGAATTAGAATTTATAACTTTTCAAAACTCTTTTTTCTTCTTACATCTTCATCTTTATCCAAACATAATTTTACTTCTTTTTAACTTATCTTATTTTCAAAAGTTAAAAAGAATTTTCAAAAATCAATCTCAAATACCCATTTTATATCTGTATGATTATTTATCTTTTATTAAAATAACAGTTTCTTTTCTTTTCGATCTTCACAACCGGTGATGCTGCTTTGGAAACCTCATGTGTAACACCAAACCTTTGGGGTGTAAAAATTGACAAGCATTATGCATGAAGTGGTTAGTTGCAAGGGATTTTGTGCAAATATTAGCCAAATTGATGATGAAGTTTTGATGTTGAGAGTTCATAGATAAAGTACAATTCACTTGATTTGAATTGTATTGTTATATTCATGGTGTTATTTTCACGATATTCAGTCACTTGATTTACATTACATTTGTGTAAGTTTGTTAATATCTTGATGGCATGGAGTAGTTATTAATAAATATTGATTGCGTGAGTCTAAGTGGTTGACGAATTTTTAATTTTTTTTAATGTATCATGCCTATTACTTGCTTGGTAGTGTGTGTATAGTTTGTGCATACATGTTTATTTATTAGTTGGCCTTTGAGCTTGTTGAATCCACACCAAATACATTAATTTGTAAATTACCAAGCTTATATAGATGTTGATTGGGTTGGAAACTTCAACTTGGGTTCGGTGGGGGAGTGGTGATTGTTCCATATTCATCAAAGGTTTGTGAATATGATGACGGTGGTTGTTACATACTTGTCGAAGTGGACAGTAGGTGGTGCCAGTGGTGTAAGGGGTTAGGGTTCGGATATTAGTGAAGAAGATGAAGATGAAAGGTGGGATCGGGGTTTAGGATTTATACCTTGTGTGCCACTTCAGTCCATTAGATTTCACTAATAACACACAAGTCCCTTTTTATTAGTTTGAGAACATTACACAATTGGTCATTGTATTGAAATAACCAAAAATCCCTTACCTATAAACAAAAAAAATCTAATAGTATTAATAGAATGGAGTTAGTTAAAACAAATTACCAATCTCAGGAGGAAAAAAATTTAAAATCTTCAAGGGAACAAACATTATTTGAATTAAATCACAAAAAATAAAAACAAAGTTTACTCAAACTCTTATTCCCAATGTCTTATATTAAGAGGGTCTGTAGACTGTTGTATTACCACATTTGATCTAGAATCAAACTCAATACAATTCTAAGTTTATGTTTTTGAATTCTGACATATGAATTTTTATTCGGATAAGTTTCATGTAGTTGTCGCTTTTGTCATAAGCGCCCGCTTTTGTATATAATACACATGATTGCAGACCTTCATGTATCGTAAACATATGATACAATGTGGTGATGCACACATCCATCCACCACAATATAACACAAATACGCGTTCATCCTTTCCAAAAGAATGGTGATATGAACCCCAAATGTAACAATAATAAGCATATTCATGTCACTAACTTGTAGCATTATTGGCTTTTTCCAAACTGTCAATCTGTAAACAAGGTTCTGTGATAGGATGAAAGAAATAAAGGTTCATTGATATCATATGCAATCATTATATCTAAAAGAATCAAGAAACAGATACTAAATAAAACAATAATAAACAGATTCATCTCAGTAACTTGCAGGAAAACTTTGTAACAGTACTGGCTATTTCCAAAGTATTTATTGTCAACTTTCCTATGACACATCAAAGGAAATTACCACATAATGTGTATTATTAACTTTCAAGAAACAGAAAGTTATTACACAACTATGATTTATGAACAAATACAATATTCAAAACTAACATAAAAAGCCATCTATATCAAAAAACACAAGATAATCTTCAATTCTTCTTTAGAAGCATGGTAATATAATGTGCAGAGGAACCCAAGCTTTAATCTTATCAAATCATCAAATGCTTATTATATGTCCTAACACTAGAACAAAACAACGGGTATGATTTCACCTAATGCTACTGACATATGTTTCATACAAGCTAGGAATCTCATCCTCATAACGGCGCAAAAAGTCTCGAAATCTTAATTCTGGATAATTAACAAGCGTGATGAGCGGTTTGCTCCCTAACAGCATTCTCTCTTTCAAAATCTTCAAGACTTCATTCCTCGGTTTCACTCGTTTCTCCAAACTTAACGAAAAAAGACTAGGGCAAGTAACTAAATAAGAAGGCGTGTACCCAAGCTCATTCATAAAAAAGCTTAACTTATCGCGAATTGTGTCCTCTGCTAATGCGAAGCAGTGAGGCTGATTCTTAAACAACATACATAACTCAGCATCACTAAACCCAAAACTCTTGTAAACTTCAATCTTCTTCTCCATATTGGAGATACTATTCGACGCGATTGCATAAAAACAACGAAAGAACTCATTCGAATCACGCAGAATCCCCATCTTACTCTCGACCCAATTCATCTTACTCGTAAGCCACTCGGGCTGCTGAGTAAAATGCATAGCATTCTTATGAACAAACTTCCCAATCTGCTCATTAGAAAACCCAAAACTCTGCAACAACATCACATTAGAAGAATACATCTTCAACGCAACAGACGACGAAAACAACCACTTGGATCTGTTGATAATCTCCACCACTTTCTCATCACTCCCTACGAGCATCCTGAGGTAATCAATAGTAGGCACAATTCGCGAGTCCAGCCCTAATTCAAACATATTAGGGTTCTCTTAAGAAGACTCACAAGATCCGAAGTGGACATTCCGACTTTAAGAAAAACCCTAAGTTTGGGCTCTAGGGTTTCGTTGGCTTTGTATAAGAGAACCTTGGGGACAGATGTAACGATGTCTTTGATCTGATCGGTAGTAAAGCCGCTATCTTTGAGGGTTTGAAGGACTGAATCGCAGTTTCGAGTGGTGAAGAGGCGGCGTACTTTGAGGAGGATGAAATGGCGGAGTCTTTGGAGAATCCGAGGGTGTTGATGAGGTAGTTGATGAATTGGGCTCTTGTTGATTCGTGTATGATTGGTGGTGGTTTTGTGGATGTTGAATAGAGATGGTGGGATCTGTGGTGGTGATGGTGGTGGTGGTGGTGGTGGTGGTGGTGGATTGAGAGAAGCTCTCGCCGGAGATGGAGGTGGCGATGGAGGATGAACATCGTTGCTAGATTGCATTACAGGCACAGAAGGTGGTTACGGTTTAAAAATGAGTGAGTAAAAAAAAAGAAAATGAAAAAAAAAGAGTGAAATGTCATTTTTATCCCTAAGGTTTTATTGAATTTAACATTTCAGTTTTAAAAAAAATTATCATTTCAGTCAACGTTGTTTATCAAATATTGTCATTTGCATTCATTTCACTAACTCCGTTAAGATTTCTATCAAATATGAGGGTTATTTTTCAACACCTTAATTACCCATTTAAAATAAAATAGTCAATTAATATTTAGTTAAAACTAAAAAAACATATGAAGCGCCTAGTGAGACCAGACCCTTCGATTTAAAACTTTCGATTAAGTCTAACTCATTTTGTTCAATTGAAATCTGCTGTGAGATTTCAATTGATATTCATGTTTTGTTCGAAATGCATCACTGTTCGATTGAGATCTATTGTTATCATATTTTGTTTGATTGAGCTTTGTTGTTATCATATATCGTGACAAATAGTATAATTCAATCAAACAAAACATGACAACAATCCCATAGTAGACCTTCATTGAATAAATGTACACGTTAGAACAAAATATGAAAATTAATTGAAAATTCAATGCATACATAAATCGAACAACATGAGTTAGATTTAATCGAAGATTTTAAATCGAAGCGTCCAGTCTCACTAGTCGCTTTATATTTTTTTAAGTTTTAATTGAATTTTGATTAATTAATTTATTTTAATTAGATAATTAGAATATTAAAAAAGACTAGATTTTAATGGAGTTAGTGAAGTGGATGAAAATACTGCATCTGGTAAACTACAATGACTAAAATAACAAAAAAATTTGGATTGAAATGGCAAATTAAATAAAACCTTAGTATTATGTTTAATTTAAAAAATGAAAAATTTGTATTAGTTTTTTCAGAAAATCTCTCTCACCTCTTTTGTTTGTGTCACACAAACAAAGTGCAGACATTAAGATCTGCAGTGTGTTTGTTTTTTGGAAGATTTTTTTATTAAAAAATGTCTGTACGAGATCTTGTATAAACTTGACACAATCACTTCTACATTCTCTAAAGTCTACAGAGGATTAAACACCAAACCATCATCCACCACCGCCAGTGTCCTCCACATCACCGCCATCCACCACCGCCAGTGTCCTCCACCATCACCGCCATCCACCACCGCCCACCATCTACCATCACCAACACCAACCAACACCGTCGTATACCACTATAAGTTGATTTTAACAGTCTCCAGACGTTAAAAACACAAACAATTTTCTTGTTGCAGATTGCAAAAGATTTGGTCTTTCTGTTCTCTTATAAATATCTGCAAATGTGATTCGCAGACTACAGATATTTTACTGTAGAAAAAACAAGCAACACTTAAGTTTTTCTTACACACCCTATGATTTTACATATGTATAAAGGTTATCAAATATTTGTATAAACGCTCGTGTTTGGGATTGGTTTGAAGTTGCATTTTCTGATACTAGCATTTGTAAATTAGATTGTTTTTATATTCTTTTAAGAGTAACTCATATTATTTAACTTCTAATTCTGCTATCATAATTAGTTTACTTCAACCTGACTATAAGTGGGAAAAGATTTGAAATCTAAAATTCATGTAATCCAAACTGAAACTAGAAAATACCGATTTGAATACAATATTCAAGTTAGTTATTATTGGAATCTGAATTTCTTATTTGGATTTCAGTTCGATTTTAAGTAACAAAACTTTTAAATTCATATTATTTACATTATTCGGATATCCAACTAAGGTGTTGTTTGGTAACTTTTGAATGGGTAAGTGTTGAACTAATTAGATGTCTGAATCATTAAGATGTTTGAACCAATAAGTGCTAAGCCAGTTTTAAGTCTGTTTGGTTGGATATCTAAATGACTTTGTAAAATTACTATTTTACCCATCTGAATTACTTCTTGTTGAATATAATTTATTTGTTTAGTTACAACTCCTAATTATGAATAATTATAAAAAAATAAAAACCATATTATCCAAATTACACATAAATTATTCTTGAAAACATACTAAATCCAAGTAGAAAGTAATAATTTGCGTACAATTTTTGGTTCAAGCATTTGACATTAGTTGAGTTGTTATCTCGTCACGCAAATTAGTCATATGATCAATGCCTTGTGAGCCCCATTCCATGTCATGAACAGACTGGCCATCACTTTCCTCTTGCATTTCTCCAAAAAAAATATTCTCATTGAAATCACTTTTAGACTACTACCCTCACGTTTATGAAGTGTAATTTCATGAATACATGATTCTAGAAAGGTTTTCTCAACTCTTTCTTGCTTCCAATTAATCCTAATCTTTTTTTCAATCATTTCTTTAGAAGAAGTTATCAGTTATAACATGTATTATAAAAATTAGAAGAATTAACCATATCAATATAAGATTCAACCACAACCAGATCGAATAATCAAATACAAACATACCCTAAAACCATATCCCATTTTAACGAATCAGAACTGCAAACCAATTGTTTCAGATCATTTGGAAAAGAAAGCAACTATAAGTAACAAGCACATTTGCATAAAAATTGAAGCAAGTAAGGTATCAAACATAGTAGAAACCTCATTTGCATAAAAACTGAAGCAACATATTCCCATATTTTAAATAAATTCATACATCTTCACAAGCATTTGGAATTCACAATTATTTCAAACTCCAGCATCATACATGTTGTCATTCATAGATACACATTGTGAAATTAACTACAACATCATATAACTTCTAGTAAAAGCCCAACCAATTCGTACAAGTATTTTCCATTTGGGATGAAATTAACTGCAGCATCAACCAAATATCAACAGAGGTTCAACAAAACCATGCTTTCTAAAACCATGAATCATATAGTGCGAAGGTCCCTAAAACAACCAATCGAAGGTCCTCGAAGACCTGAAAGTCCCCACTAAACAATCGAGGGTCCCCGAAGGCCAGAACTTGTAGTAGGGGTGCAACGGTGCGAAGAAGACGTACCTGTGTAGGCCTACGAGTTTGAGCTGAAGGCGATGCCGGTGAGTTCGAGCAGGAGGGGAGGCCGATGAGAACCATGACCATGAACGATATGAACTCGTCACCCAAAGCACGAGTTGGAATGATATGAACAGTCGAACACCACCAGACCCTAAAAGACCGCCTTTTAGGGGTGTTGATCGGGTAAGTTAATCGGGTTTCGGTTTAATCGATTTGGGTTATTCGGGTTTTTCAACGTTGAAAGTCTACCCGAAACCCGACCCGAATAACAATCGGTTTAATCGGTTTCAGGTTGTTTGGATAACAGGTTGTTCGGGTCAGGTTTTGGGTATTAAACAATAGACTCAATTTAATAGATTTTAGTGAGTTTTCATTTCAAATCTTATAATACTAGTGGATTTAAATTAGTTTACTTCTATAATTTATAAATTGTGCTTAAGTATATATTTATATACAAATAATTTGATCAATTTGGACAATCTAAACAAGTGTATACATCTAAATTTACTTAATTATAATATGGGTTGATCGGGTTATTCGGATTTCGGGTTAATCGGCTCGGGTTATTCGGGTTTTTGAGATTTGAAAGTTTATCCGAAACCGACCCGAATAAGAATCGGTTTAATCGTTTTTCGGGTGTTAGGGTAACGGATTGTTCGGGTCGGTTTTTTCGGGTACTATTGAGATCGGGTCGGGCGGGTTAATCGGGTACGGATAAAATCGATGGTCCTACTGCCTTTATCCTCTCGCCTAAACCATCAACGTCCGGCGAGTTAAAGGTGAAGGGAAGGAGAGATCGAAGAGCAGTGGGGTGGGGGGATTTTCTTGAGTCAGAGATTGTATTTTCTCTGACCTAATAAGAGAATAAGAGATTTTTTCTAGTAAGTGGGTATCCAACCAAACACTCAGATCTGACCGAGTCAGACTTAAACAAACAACCCCTAAACCAAATGTTATTTCTAACCCAAAACACATTACCCAATTATCATTATGTTTACAGCAAGCCCAATAGACATTGTATTTTTCTATTTTCTATTGTAATTCTAAATTACTAAAATCTTAGTAACCAAAAAATAGAACTAAAAAGTCAAAAAATTTGTTATTTGGTTTATTCGTCCTTTTCTGGATCCGACCTGAAAGAATTTAGATCTTATATAATTAACTTCAATTTGCATCAAATCGAATTTCAAATAATGTCATAAGGTTTACAAATCAGAATAATCTGATTTAGTAAACCCTTATCCGATTAGATACCACACTATTTGTATCAAATTAGTAAACCTCATGTCCCCAACCATAGTGTAAAAGAAAAACCTTCAGAGTGGAATGAAATTCGTATATTTCGTTTCTGATTATATTAGTCTTACCTTGTTTCATTTTCTGCAAATCCTTAGAGATTTTATTAGTGGCTAGTATTCTCGCTAGTGGTTTTAATTAACTATGAAATGATTATTTTTTTCATTTTCTTAACTGGAGCTCTTATTTTCGTTTAATTCAATAAAACTGCACTTGGGTTTTAACAACTCTAATTGTTTGTGATATTGAACTTATTAGAACCAATATCTATATCTAGATGTATGTATACTCATATAATCATTAGATTAGTTTCTTTGAGTAGAATTGATCTTGTAGCTTAAACGAGGTATGTCTTTTGGTAACTTTAATTATACAAACCAAAGCTTATTCGTTAGGCTTGGAGACAAATATTATTATGTTGTAATATGTAAACAATTTTCATGCTAAAATTGTAATTTTTTTGTTTAAATTGTCGGATGGTGTGATATGTTTGACATGGCTAGGATCTACTCAGTATGTGGCTTATGTGGATGGTAGAGTGAGGATATGGGACACACTAGACCTATCCAATCTCTATCCATGTTAGCTTATAGGACCCACCTAGTGTCTTTCGCCCTTTATGGAAAGGAACTACTCGAGTCTTCGAGATTAATGATTTTTTTTAGTCTTGTATGTAGTGTTTCTAGTTCTTTATATTATTATCTGATCTTGTCTTTATAGTATACGGGTATATAGTCATCAATGCTTTTAGTGTGTACATTACTCATTTAAGTGTTTAACATTCCTCATTTACACAATTCACCTACCAATGCTTTATCATCTGGTAACCATGCAGTCAAATTATGTATGGTTCTCTGTAAGTCAAGAATAATCCACCATTTATCATTTCTATTTTAATGTTTATTTAGTCCAACTATTGTGGGAGAACTCACAATAACATGTGACAGCTTCAAATGCAATAAGGTTGTGGTCAAGAATCATGTGAAGTGCATCAAATGTAGCCTCTAACATTAATTACATGAACCCACTATATACATTACATATACACAACTTATTTCATACTTTTGACCAATTTCAGTTTCTCTAACCTTCATCATACACATCTTTCTTGAATTTTGCTTTGAGAAAAACTCTAAAAGAGAAAAGAAGAGTTTAGAGGATGAAGAACACCCATTCACTTGAATTTCATACTTGGCTTTTTACCATAATTATTTTCATGGTACTTAACAATGTTGAAAGTATTCAACATGAGCAATGTAAGGGCAAAAATTATCACTTCATATATACATTGCATGTACTTGACCATTGTGAAAGTGTTTTCGTGTTATTGTTTTCTTGATACTTAACCATGGTGAAAGTCTTCAACCTCATCATTCGAGGGGTAAAATCGCCATTTCATATTTTCTAGATATGCATCTACTCAAAGAAACATAAAAACATGTTTCTCATAAAAAAGAAATTCCCGTTGATTGCACGTGTCTTTTTATGATTATTAGTTATAGTGGAGGTCTTTTTTCTCTTCGTTGTAAGGCAAAATCGTCATTTCATATCAGTATAGCTTATATTTGTGAAAGAGAAAGATGCTATTATTTTTTACTCACTGTTCTGTATTGTGTATTTCAGTCATATACAGAGAAAAAATTACTTATGGTGACGACCAAGTTGATAAGCACCTAAAGGTAGGTTTGTCAAGTTTAATCCTTTACTTTGACTGTAAGGACTTTGAGATCTGTAACCATTTAAGAAAACAATACCAGATTGCTCTTATGAATTACACCTAAACTCTTGAATGTTTTGCAGGAGAGAAAAACTGCAGACTTGTTCCCGACAGGATCAGACATACCAGATTGCTCACACGCGTGTGGACCATGTTTCCCATGTCGAAGGGTGATGATAGGATATAAGTGTCTAATGACAGAGTCATGTCCTGTCATTTACAGATGTTTCTGTAGAGGTAGATTTTATCATGTTCCAACAAGCTAACAAACTCACTTTCATATTGTCATGTCCGTCAGAATTTTCTCGTTAACTTAAGTATCCAACATTGTCGTTTTCTTATAGTTTCAGTGTCTGTAACTGATGTAATGTTTTGGCTCTGCTGCCTTCTTTATTTCTGGTGTTTTAGAGTGTTTTTTTTCTTAAAAAAAGAGTTCCCTATAAAATCACTTGTTATTTACACAACCTAAAACTAAAACATAAGTACAAAAATCAATGTCTTTATGTGAGATAATATAGAATAACACAGATAAACTCGATCTCCTGCGTATACATACATACATACATGTATACATATGTATATGCACAATGTTACAGATTATATTTACATTTCCCTACCGGAACACCATTATAAGCATATTAAATGAGAAAGTTGCTAGTGAATACCTCTAAGGTTTGCTAATTTAAGATAAGAAAAACTCGAAAGATCTGATTTATGGAATTAACTTAGTGGGGTCACAAAACGAGCGGACCATACTGAACTCAGCACACGAAGACGTTGCAAGTATTCACCAAGCGCAAGCAATGCTTTTGCTGCTTGATGTAATGTTAAGATTTGATACATTTGCTGCAGAGTCTGCTCTCGAAGGTGATCTGCCTGCAAAATAATTTGACTGTTCGTGTTAGAGAATATTAAAGAAATTCAAACTTACCTTTTGAAATGGAAATTTAGTAAATATCTTTTCAGTTATTATCTTCCAAGATTTTTTCTAATGTAATCCATTTACATAAAGCAAAAGACAGCAATTGGTATTTTTAGTTATGTATAACTAGTACTTAGAAAACCATTCGAGTCTTGAAAGTCAAATGTGGACTGCTTTATCCTGTTAGGTTTAACTTAAAACTTTTTAAACTCAAATTTCACTTAGAATTATGTCCCTTTTAAATCCTTACAACATACAAGTTACAATGTGTGCTATACGTTTGAACATAACTATCAATTCTTTTCACAAAACTTTAAGTTATGTTAAGGATAGTTCGTTAAAAGACATCGGTTCACTCTCAAAAGTCGAATACGGACTCTTAAGATACCACGCTTATGAATTTTTAAAAAGAATCTATGAAGGTCAGAGTATATGATTAGAAATTAAAAGTTTAAGTAGAGTAGTAAACATAAACCGATCTTGAAAAGTCAAATGCGGACTATGTTACAATGATATGTCAAACCTAATACTTTTTAAACTCAAATTTCAATTAGTTCTTATCTACCTTTCTTAAATTTTAGAATTTATATATTGTAAGTAATTCCATATAGTTCAAACTAAACCTTAACTTTTTCAAAAAATTTGAAGTTATCCTTAGAAAATTCACACAAGAAAGTCATTGTTTGACTCTGTGAAGTCAACTATGGGATCTTAAGCTAATTAAATGCAGCATGCAGCATAGATTTCGTAAGCTTTTTTTTCAGTTAAAATACTTATAGAGTAATACTTAATGTTTAGTTAAACATACTCATCACCCTTCCCGCACAAACAGGCATATTTCATTTCTTAGCATGGATGAGATTTGACTCAAAAGTCAAAACAGGTCTCATTTTAAGTTACCTGATTCAAGAAAATTTCAAGTGCCTCGAGCCTTTCCATTGCGCAATTCATCTGCGTGTTGTAACTTGCAGGTCCCATTATATTGATCGTTATGCTCTGAGCCAATGTTTGTTGAAGTTTATCCATGCCTTGACTCAACGCCTCTTCGGCTTGCTCACATGACTGTCTTAAACTTCTTACCTTCATGAGCTGTGTATCCGTTAACTCAATCTGTGGCATTAATATCTGCGCGCCAAAAGCACAGATTATTAACATTTCTTTTCATGGAAAGTGTTCTGATTTCTTTATAAAGGTGGCCAAATGGGCGGGTCGGATGGGTTGACCAACAGGTCAAAATGGTACTTATCTCCGGTCAAAATGAAGCATTATATGTTTGACCCGTTATATTAAGCATAACCAAAACAACTCATTTCTCAAGTAAACGAGTCAAAACTGCTGGTAATATCTTTCAATAGGCAAATAGAGGTCGGTCATTAAAACAAAGGAGGCCTTACATATAAGAGCTCAGATGGCCGGAAACCACCAATCCACTGAAAGAACGCTCTACGGGAGTTCTCCACAACCCGTTTAATAAATAAAACACATCGGATTTTGCAGCATTAGCTTTCTTTCTGAAAAGGTCATAATAGTGGTTCAAGCTACTATCGACGAATATACGAAGCTCGATTTCACTACTATGAGTCAACAACACTTTCCTAAGCTCTTCATCTTTCTTTTTTTGGTCAGAAACCCACAAATCATATTCCATTTCAAATGTAGCAATCCCTGTACCCAAAGAACCCAAAACTTTTCATCACATCAGAATTGCATACAGCTTTTAAACCATCTATTATGCAACATCTATATACATAAAATATACCCGTAGGAGTAGACGGTGTACCTGAGTTGATGACATGGCCAGACACCAAACCGTGGCCTGTGTTCAATAGACCCCCGTATGCGCCCTGTAATCAACCAATCAACTGCTGACACGTCAGATTCAATTGGGATTCAAGAAAGTTTGAAACTTTACAACACCCACTCAAAAAATATTGTAACTTAACCTGTCGGCGAGCCCTCTCGAGTTCTTGTTCTAATTGTGCTAGCTTTACGCGGCCTGACTCCAATTGTTGAACATAAGCCTAAAACAGTAAAAGATAAATAATTAGGAAAAAAAACAGGAGCAAAGTTATCATGAGTTATTTTTTAATTTGTAAGCACCTTTTTTCTTAAACGGCTTTTTCGTGCAGCTTCACGGTTTTGTGCTAAACGCCTTTGTAACTGCAGTCAGACAACCAAATATATCAGTTAACTGTACATTTACACGAAAATATAATGTGCATACTTATTTTTATATCAGTATATGATGTTATCACCTTATCTGCAATGGTTTTTGTTGCTGCAGCGTCTGGTGATGGTCCTAATGATCCTTGAGAACTGTAGTCGGTCTAATGAATCCCACAAAGGATTGTTTAGATAAAAGCAATACCATGAAAACATGATCTATATAGATGCATACATGCATGCATGCATATAAATATCAGATAATCATGAAGAATACAATATTTATGCATTTATACTTTGTAGATTTGATACACCTGGATGGATATCATGGCTCTGTTGCAACTATATGTATACTTATAGATTCAATAAACTCTTAACAATCTTGAAAACATAGTTTATGTTTATACAAACATAAAGATACATGAACATGTAACATGACATATGTTTATGCATACATATAAATACATAAAAATCTAATAGTTTCAAAGGATGAATTCAAGAACCTTATTGTCTAGTCTTGCATCAGCCTCTGCTATCACTATATTATTGTTCATGATCGGGCTAAGATTGGGTCCAAACGCGTCATCCCACATGCTGATTTGTTGTAACGGGTCGTATATTCCCATCCTTCTTGATGTTGCAAATTGAGTTGAAGTTGATGTCATCGTTGCTTACCAGAATCTAACCAAAACAAAACACAAATCAGATTTATATCACCTTTAAGTAGAACTATGCAGTGTGACCATTGACTTTGTAAGTTTCAAACGAGATAAGTGTTGACTTCATAACCGGTAAGAATTGTTTCATTTCAACTTCATAACCGGAAAATACATACTAAACTATATAAACAACTACACGTATACAGAATTCAAACCAGAAAATATTACAATTTCTTGGTCAAATTTGAATATGAAAGTTACTAGGTTTGAATCTTAGTCAACGGTCAACACGATCATTCAATGAAGTATATAAAAGCAAATATGAGAAAGAATTACAACAAATTTGGAAGGCCAGTAACTTCATAACTGGATCAAGATGAGTGTTTATACATCACATGATGCAGAGTGTACTACTTTTGTAGGATTAATAAAAGCATTAAGGGATTTCACTATGAAAACTAAAACAACCATAATATTGTAACTTAGATCATCTATCTATATTCACCTTACTAATTTGCAGTTTGCAACCTTTAATTCCTCTTCAACACACACAACTTCACACTCTAAAACATATTAAAAAGCATCATTATATTAACAAATCAACACTTAAACACACAGATTTGAACACAAAATCACCAGAAGCCACTTAATTTCAAGAAAAACAATGAACAGAAAGCTGACCTGTGCATGAAGAACTAAATGGAGGATGGAAATCTTGAAAAACAAAAAAAGATCCAATTTTGTTGGGGTTTTTATAAACAATGAATTAAACCCATTAAAAATCAAACAAGTTATAATATAAAAATATATAAGATAACAAGAACCACCCATCATCCATGGCTTTAAAGCAAAAACACTCATTGTGTAAAGAATGAAAAAACCTAAATAAATTGACAGATTAAGCAATATTATAATAGATCATAACAATAATAGTGCTATCTTTGCAATTTAAAAACCATAACTACTTTTTCAAGACTAAAAACATATAAATTCAGAACAGTATACAACTCTTACTGCATTACTTACAAGTGGTTTAAGCAAGATTGTTCTGACTAAAGTTTGTGCCTTTTGAATGACAAGGAGGTTATAATATATTTGAAAATGCGTACCAACTCATTATTGGCGATTCTTTACATTCAACCGTTCTTCTCCATCTACCTTTTCAGGTTATGAAAAGGGCAATTTGTTGAGTTTATGTGTGATAAATATTTAGTATAGATCTTTGTAAACTATAAAAAATAAATAAAACGCGGTACGACAACATATAAAGAAAACTGATTCATAAACACCTATCATATACTCGTATCATGTGGAGGGCAATACTAAAAAAAAGCTCCAAAATCCGATCCATTTTATTATAGTCAATTAGTTAAATGTTGATTAGTCGTATTCTAAAAGAGTGAGTTGTCAAATTAGATGTAAAACTATGAAAACGATTCAATAAATGATAAAAATAAAATTATTAAATGTCAATATCATAAGCTATGCATATAGTAAGTTTGAGCATACAACAAAAACAAAAACAAGATGTGTAGATGGATAACTCATCAATATAAATATATATAATGTTGTACTTGGTTATGATTTTTTTATAAGATACTGATAATAATTTTATTGCACATGTAGCCCTTTGTCAAGTGGTTTACAAAAGAAGTTTTAAGATAATAGAACGTCTATTTTAATATACGAGTAAAGCCATATATATTAATATAAAATTTACTTTTAAGTTAATTGCTTTTTTACAAATCAAGATTTCTTTATTTTTTGAATCGACGAACACGCTTTCTACTTTGTACTTACTCCACTGCTAAAATCATCACATGTTTATATTAACAACAATTTTTTTACGTAAATATCACTTATCTTTTACTTGCAAGAATTTGAATTCACACTACTTTTATGGGCAAACATCATAATACTAGACAATTAAGTTATGAGTATCACCACATATATAGTTAGCATGATTTAAACCAACTATTTTTGACATTAAAATCTATTTGTGTGCACGTGTGTGTGAGAGAGTTGAATCAATAACATTAACATAAAAACACAGTTTCTAAAATTACCCATGACTACTTTTAAACATGCATGTTAAATTTGTATATGTAATGAAATCTTATGGAAAAAAGGTAATGTTGACCTACGGTATCTATAACCTATATAAAAAATAAAATTTTTTATGTCACATGTTAACATATTAAGCATTTTTTTTTCATTTTTTCGTCTCTCTTCTAATAATGATATATATATATAGTAATTATATTATTTAACATATTTTTAAATAAACAAATTGATATTTTAAAATTTTAATAACTTGATATTATAACAAAAACATACACTTTAAAAAATATGACACAATTTTTTTAAATATGAAGTATTTTAATACCACTTTTTCTAAGTTTTATAACATAATTATTTTTCAAAATAAAACTAAAAAACAGAATGCTTAAGAAAACAATTAAAAAAACACAATCTTTTAAAATGAAAATTTAAAATGATATTATTTTTGTTTCTACTTGAACTACTTATTTATTTCTAACTCAATCATATTTTATTTACAAATTTTAAAATTTTATTACAAATTATTTCATATATTAATTTAATTAACCCGTATATTACACGGGATACTATACTAGAACTTTTGTATAAAATTAGGTTTTGATTTCAACCATGATTTATATATAAATGGATAATATGGCCTATGAGATGTGTTTTTCATGAAAATCATATTGAAATTCTGCAAGTAAGCACTAGATAAAAAAATTGGTAATTTGGACTAGTTACAAAGCCAATTAACAATTTGAAAAGTTCCACATATGAGAGACTAAAAACTATAACAATGCAATATTCCACAATGTATTGCCCTAACTCGTTAGTCATCCCCACCACTAGCATTTTGTTTATGGTCTATATTTATAATATATAATACATATTTATATCTATAATAAAAATCACAAAAGCAATCAATTTGATTTTTTTAACTAAAATATTCTAAAATAAAAATATTTTAAACATATATACTTTTTCATTAGTTTTAGTTATTCATTGTTTATTTTTTTTTAGATTTAATAATTTAGTGTTTAAAAAATTAGAAGAATAATTACCAGTCATCTTATTTGAATGTTTTAACTAAAAAAATTTAAGAACTTTAACACTTAATTTAATTATTTTTTTATTAAAAAAGTAACAAGCCGTGTTAACCGTTTAACGAACATAAACGCTTAGTATGTGTTAAAAAACGGTTGAATAAACTAATTATATGTCCTTAAAAATATCACTTAAAGATATGCATAAAATTTTCATAGTAACGTGTGAATGTATATCTTTGATCTAATAAAACTTGACAAATAGCTTTTTGCAAGTTATAAACTTCAATTAACTCAAAAGCTTTATATATATATATACACTAATTGCTAAACGTCCACTTTATAATTTTTAGCGGTGCGTCTATATTTATACAATAGTTGTTATTGCAACTAAAAATATACATTTATATTTAATAATAAATTTGTGAGTGAAATTATTTAGTTAAGAATCCGTTTTAAATTATCAAAGTGAGCAATTTAATGTGCAACAAATAATTTAACATAATGAAATATTATTCATTTCAAAAAATATGATAGTATATATAATTTTCTTTTATAGTATTGGAAAATAAATTATAATATATATAGTATTTAAGTTTATCTGTAATGATTAAACAAATCAAAAAAATATTTAGTTCAAAAATCATATTATTTTATTTCATTTGTTTTAATTCATCGTTTATTTATTTATTCTAATATTTTGTTGAAACTGGATCGTGAACACCTATATATATTGAAGTATTTGTTAAGAAAGAAGATTTAGTTACTATTATGATATAAGTTTTCTTAATCAATGTTAACATATTAATAATTTATAAGCCTAAGACTAGATAAGGAAATATTTACATGCCCACTTGGAAATAATCTCTAGTTATTTTTCTATGTTTCATGCTTTTATGACGCTACACCTTTTCCTTTTTATATGTGTTGTGATTTACACCTCATATCTTTCATTATTATTTAGTCTAACATTATATGGTTTGCATATGCTTTAGTTTTTTTCCACCCACTTGTATTAGAAGGTTAAAAGGTGGTAAGTTACAATTTCTTATAGGTTTGAGCTGAACTCATCATATCAATCGATTTCATCTTGATAGAAAATCAGTTTGAAAGATCGAGTCATGTTCAAGCTAGAAGTATAATAGTCTAAAAAAGTAAAAAGGTTGAGATTTTTCTACAATCCTAACCCTTAGGTGTAGAACTAAGAATTCCGACTATATACGCTATTAAAATCATAATCATATTAGTTAAAAACAAGATATTTATAAAATGTGGTTTACTAAAAAAATACGATTATAAAAATCAGCCTAACGTTTAAATTTAAATTAAGATATGGTTTGTAATATATTATATCTATATGATTTAAGAAGCATGATGAATAGTACATAGTTTGAGTTTTTAGACTTTACCACAAAAGGACTTCAAATCTTACGGTTCCAACTAAAAGCGAAAAAATCGGTTCAACGTGTTGAGACCGAAGAACTAAACTGGTTCCAAAGAATTACCTTCTCAAATAAGCTTGTAACCGCAAAAAAAAAAAAATAAGACTAATTCCAGTTTTATTTCACACTAGCTTTAATAACCCCGTGTATTACACGGGGTTAAATAAATAAAATATTAAATTGAATAAAAATTATTAATTGTAAAATAATAGACTAATACATGATATGATTGAAATTATGTACGAGTAACAACTATTAGTAATAAAACAATAATATGAAAATTTACTTTTTTTAAAGACAAATTTAATATTTTTTTTAAAATCACGTTTCAAAAAATTTTTATTTTTAAAATATTTTTATTTTTAAAAATTTTCTTACTGTAACTCCTTATTTTAATTATTTTTGTTTAATAAAAAATTTACTTTAAAAAACCAAATTTTAAAAAAAGTTTTATTTTTTTTGAAAAAAATCATTTTATCAAAAACTATCTCTATATAAATAGCATTAATAAAAAAATCTCTTTTTTATTTTTATTAATAAGCTAATTATAATATAAAAATAAATAAATAATATTATTAGTAATTAATATGGTTATTTAATAAGAGAGAGAAGCGGAAAAAGTTTGATAAGAATGAATATGATGGTGACAAGTGACACACTCTTTTACTTTTTTATTAGAATAGGAAGATTATTTAGCAAGATGAAAACTCAATAGAAGAAACAACAATTCAAGTAAACATATCAAATAATGATAGATTTATAATTTTATGTGTGAACCGAATGATTTTAGGCACGCCCAAGTGATAGACATATAATTAGGATTGAGTTGATATGTAGCTTGCAGCTCATTCATACATTAGCTTCTCATTCATACATTAGCATGTTAAGAAAAGGATCTAGTTTATCTTGAGCTAGTTGGCACATATGATTTTCAAAAATAATACAGGTTAAAGTGGGTTGCTCGTTGAATCGTATAAATTTATAAGCTCATCCTTGATTTCTTATTTATTTTTCTTGTATATTGATAATTTGATATTGTGTAATTAAAAACCTGTATAGTTTGTTATTTTAAGACTCATATGAACAATAATATATGAAAACATTAGAAGGAAAACAAGCCAAAACTCATCAAACCACAAGTGTGTTTAAGGTTTTTCAACTTGAGCTTCCCACTTGGGCTGAGCTTATAAAATCAAGCCAAGTCGAGTTTGAGTTACTTTAACTTCTGTCACATTTATAGCTAACAAATAATATGATTCACTATTTGAACAAACCTTGGGTTTTTTAAATTTTTTTTAAACAACTATGCTGTCAAATATTTCAGAAAACTACCATGTTGTATTTTGTTATTGTGTTTTTAACATGTATAACTTATTATAAAGCTACTGGTGGTAATGCCTTATCTTTAAGAAAATATAATGAACTTGTATATATCATAAGCTCTTTTTATTAAGGTATCACCTACATGTTCATGACTATTTTATATCTTATAAAACTTTATTTTGTTAAAGTAGCACATATCAAGGGTGTTAACTCTTTTTTCCCCTAAATGTTAGTTTCACCAAACTTTTTGACTATAGATCTTTTAGCAACTTATTTTTCTAATTAATTTTATCATAAAATCAAGAATCTTACTATCTTTACTTGGATATAGTATTGTTATATCTCTTCTTTTAGAATGATATTTACTAGAAACGTGAACACATTGTTAATTATAATAATACACTTAAAGTAGTTACAATGATACGTCTGAACCGGTTCCAACGGTGTCTCTAAGTCATTACAAAGGTATGCCAAATTGTTATAATGATTGTGTGTCTAAAGCATTAGAGCGGTGCACAGAAATCACTTGTAACAATACGAAACACACATCAATCATCTAAAATACGCTTGTTACATCGAATTCATCCACACCGTAATACTTTAAAATAAACACATTGTTTACACTTGGTCTTGCAAAATCCTCTCACATATATAGATCATATATATTTTTATATATATGTATTGTTTCTTTGATACCGATAAGACTACTTGAATGGATCAATATATCTTTTTATAAGAATAAGTAAAGAGAGAATCCTTTTTATTAATTTGATTATTATAAAGAATAGTAAAGAGAGAATCCTTTTTATTAATTTGATTATACGAATTGGTAAAAAGCAAATCTCAACCCCCAAGAAAGTTAAGTAACTTGCTTCCATGTTTTGACAACTAATGAAGTGTATAGTTTACATAAATATAAACAAAAGTAGAACCAAAGTAACTTTTGAATTTATTTTTCAAAAACGATTTAATTTTTAAACTCAAGCCGTCAGTTCTACTATCTATTAATATATTATTAAAAAGTCAAGATAAAGTTTGTGTATATTAATAAAGTAAACATCAAGTTGGTTTCAAAAGTGGATAGTTAAAAGGCTAACATGTTTAAGTTGTATAATCATAATGTTTAGTGTTATCTTTTTCGTAACGATAAGACATGAAACAATAATGATAAAGATAATATGAACTATAGTGTCTATAAATAGTAAAGATTTTGTTAAATGAAAACTTAATTTCATACTGGTAAAAGAAAGAATCATTGTCAATAAGTTTTATGGACTATTTTGGTATCAACATGTGGTTGTAAAGTGAAACCTATTTAGGCATATGTATTGCACGCAATAGCAGAAAAATCATGACAAAGAGGTATCATATTATAGAGTCAAGCAGCAGGTCCTAATACTAATAAGACTGGTACATGATGGTTGGATCTTGAGGCCTATTATCGAAGCGGGGAAATTATGACTTGGTCTTCGGTTTAAGACGATGGTTGTTGGGTGAAGATCATATTCCACATCACTAAAATAAAGATTAAATCATAACATATGAGCTTGATGGACTTACATTCTATCGATTGTTGATTTGATTGCTTGACAAAAATATGCTCATAAAATATCCCCAAAAGAAATTGATGCCACAACACACTATAAAAAATTATATGTGAAAATGTAAAATCATAATGTTTAATAATAACAAAGAAGATACTATCCTAAGCTTTTGAATTATTTTAATATATCATTACATATTCATCACTCATGGAATTTCTTTAACTTCACATTTTATATATTATTTAAAGATTATAGTGTTTGATTATACCAAGACATTCTTAAATACTTAAGAAAAAAAACTTATGTCATGTATATTTGCTCTTAATGATCCACTAAATCTCACTACTTCACTTTATTTTTTAGATAAATTTATACTATACATCTTAAAATTATAATGGCAAGATGATTAAACAAACCATAACCTAAGAATCTTTTACAAATGGAAAATCTACAACTTCCATTCATGACACTTTATAAATGAAAATTGTTGGTTTATAGATGAAGATATTGTAGCCTTTTAGTTTAGGTAATCTATAGGAAAATAGTAACCAATTGGGAGTTGGCTTAGCTTGTTGAATGGTGGTGTTTAAAGTTTATCTTGAAAGTGACATTTCCCCACCAAAAGGGCCCAAAGTGTTGGTTCACAAGATGAGGAGATTATGTGCAAACATCACTAGATTGTGGGAATCCTCTTGTAAATATTCTTCATAATATTTAATGACTCACAACTATTCTTCTTTCTTTAATGCAACAATTCAACAATCACTAGATTGTTAATTGTTGGTATCTTTCAATACCTGTCTACTAGTTATAATACCTGTCTACTAGTTATGTTAACAAAAATATATATTTTTTAATAAAACATCACTTTAAGCAAGGAAAATTTATAAATTGATATGATTTTAGACTTGGATTAGTTTGAGATAAGAGCTTCTTATAGGTGTTCATAAACCATGAAAATCAACTGAACCACCCAAACAAATCAAGTTGGCTGGTTAATATATGTGTATGATTCACTTTTGACAATTTAAGACTTAGTTTACGATTTAAAACTTAAGCCACCAAGTAAACCAAACTTGTCTTCTTACATCTATATATGAAATTTATCTTTATCATTTTACAAATATAAAGTTATGTATGTGTGTATAAGTATTCTTAAACCATCCTTGTCAATTTCAAAATACAAAATCATGCTTTCGAAAAAAAAAGTTCAAAACCATCAAACACAAATCGTCGAACCGCCCAGCTTGGTTGGTTTGTCTTTTTTCGAAGCGAAAGCTCAGCCTAAAATTTTCATCAAAACAGGTCAAATTGATACCGTAAAAACAGGTCAAATTGAACCGTAAAACACTGGCAATAGTAACTTATTTCACTCACATGTAACCTGACAAATAGTTTGAATAAAAAATCACGCACCTTCAAAATTGTATTAGAGCGCATTAAGCAGTTTAAAGTAAGTGATAATAGTCACCAGAAAAAAAAGGCAAAAAAAAAAAAACTTGTTTGTAAATTGGCCCTCCAAAAATGAGGTTATCGCAAAAGTTGACACATAGATCACTAATTGGCTTTGTCCCATATAGCTTTTTGTATAGCAAAAATGCACCCTTTTGTGGCATCATTCTCAATCTACAGTCTTTGTAAAGCAATCAATCAATCATCACATCTCTCTGTCCATCCTGCACTTTCAAAAGAGTAAAAGCTTCAGCACTTGCCCATGAACGGATTCTAGAACGATATACAGCTTTTACTAAAAAATGTACCAAGTCGCTAACCATGATTGCTTCGAAACTTGACTATTCTACCCACAGCAAAAAGATTAGACTTTAAACAAATCACTAAATTTTCTAAAATGTCATGTATGACTTCCACTGCAAATGTAAACATCACTAAAGCATACTTACTTGCCTTTTGGTTATTCTAACTTATGGGAACAGGTTTAGCTCCTTTTGTATAATAAAGGGTTCTGCAGATGTTTGTCAATATATGCACAAAGTATACTTTTTCCGTTGAATGCAACATATATCTACCTTTTTACCATACACGGAGTGGGAGTACATGAACCCATGATTGCGTGAATCCCAATCGCCCCGGCTAGTGATTTTTTGGTGTGTGATGGTGGCAACATGCGTGAATGGTGGGAACCACACCCCACAATTGATTTTAATGTTAAATAAATAAAAAAAGGAAAATTTTCATTTCTTTCAAATTTGTATGAACATTAACAATAAAAAAATATTCACTCAAAGTTTGTAAACCTTTCAAATCTGGTTTCTTTGTTTAATAATTATCTTTTAGTTGAAAAACATAATCACCACTACAGAAATAGAGTGGGATCCAGCCTTGCCACTCCTGATATTCTAAGTAACGTTCTAACGCCATTTATAGCAGCACCTTCTATATGATCAAAAACTAGTGTCAAGGTCACAACTTTACCAACAATTACATGAAGTAGGAAAAAAAACTTAATATATCTTGCATACAATAAGAAAAAGACATTTTTAACGTAAAATGATACAAAAGTAAAATTAAGTTGGTGCAACTAACCCTATATAGAGTTTATACTCTCCAACAGTAGTGAGGGCAATAGAACCGTGCATAACTTTCACTGCTAAATGTACAGATCACTAAAGCATGGTAGTTTGAGGTATGACGGTTCTAGCAATGCAAATACAATAGTAAATTTTCGTAAAATTGAAAGTTGAGTCACTTATGCACAGCATAGTAGTCTGCATGGTTGTATGAATCAGCTGCAGTTGGCTTAGTTAGATATTCCCTCCTTTGAAAAAATGTTTTCCTTTCTGCAAATATTATGTTCCAAATTTAGCTATTTGCCATCAGCAGACGTTACAAGATAATGGTGAAGTTGAATTGTGGAACACGTTTTTTGTCCAATTCTGTCCCATCACTACTCAAAGAGTTTTATTAAACTATGTGACAAGTCAAAATTTGCTTTTTAGATGAAGATAATAACAGAGCATTTTATATTTGAACATGAGTTTGGCCAAAAGTCACTTCAGTGTGATACAATAAGCCAACAATATCAATAAACTACCGTGTAGTTCTCTCTTCTAACATCATTCAAGATCATCATATTTAATGAACTTAGCGTTATATTTCTGTAAGCACAATGACTAGCAAACTAACAAAACGAAGATTGTAACATTTTAAAGAAAACAACTAGAAACAATGTTAGTCATGCTAACCACGAAATCTAAAAATTATTACCTCATATAGGAGCTAAAGGTCATTTATTTGTCCGCAAATGGCCGGTAGCCTTGGTGTAAGCTTCATACAACTGGGGTACATGTTCATGATATGGCATCACAAAATCCTTTATAAATTTCTCCTCAGAAAGAGCAGCAACAGAACAAAGTGAAAAATTACTCTTCAACAGATTCTTCTCTTTCAAAGTCTCTAGTACTCTATGCCGGGGCATAACCCTCTTTTCCAAGCTGTAAACCAATAATTTCGGATGAGTTGCCAAATAAGCAGCCGAATAACCAAGTTCACTCATGAAAAACTTCAAAGAAGCTTGAATTTTAGCCTCAGACCCTCTCAAGCAAAAAGGTAAAGACCTAGTCATTGTAAGTATATCCGAATCCGACCACCCAAAGCTTCTAAAGATTTCAAATTTCATATACATTGTGGATTCACTCAACGAAATCAAGATTTCAAGACCATCAACGAATCTTGGCGATTGGGGCGAAAGCCCCAATACAGGTTCAACTTTCTTTATGGTTGCTTCCAACCATTCAGGACTCCGAAGAAGACACCCCGGGTTCTTTAACAATATAGTTTCAATCTTATCATTCGATAATCCATTCTTCTCCAACACTAACAAACTAGCAGACAACTTCTGCTCATAATTCAACGATATCATCCACCATGATCTCCTAACAACCTTCAACACTTTCTCATCACTATCCAACAACTTCCTCAAAAAACTAACATTAGCATCTAATCTACCACTAGAGAAATTCGAACTTCGCATAAACAACTTCTCTAACCCCCGCCCAGGTAACCCTAATTCTTGCAAAACCCTAAACTTGGGCACTAGGGTTTTATCAACATTAGCAGTTAAGATTTTAGGGCGATAACACACAATGTTTCTAACCTGGGTTTTGTCAAGACCGCATTGTTTAAAGAAATCAACAACCGAATTGGGTTTTTTCGGTGGATTTGAGGTGGCTTACCTTTGTTAAAAGGGATAAAGCTTGGTCCTTTGAGAATCCCAATGAGTTTATGAGGTAATCGACCATGAAATGGGGCTCGTTGATTTGGTGATTTGGGGTTGATTTCGTTGAGTAATGTGGATGAATGTGGTGAATGATGGATTGCAGAGTGGCGATTGAGGATGATACCAGTGTGACGCCATTGTTGGTGCTTGATTTGATTCGAAGAATCAACATTTGTGAAGAATGAAGATGAATAATATGCAAGTATTGTGAAGAGGAAAATTCGGTCTTGCCCCCTGCTTTATATACTTCCTGTTAAATGCATACTCTCTGTTGATCTTTAACACATAATAATACTTAAGGGTCCGTTTAATAATTATTTATGAATCGGTTAAAAATAGAGTAAGTTTGATTTAGTTAAAGAATATTTTTTATTGTTTAAAGAGCCTTTTAATAAGTACGTTTTATAAACATTTTAATTGATTCAGATATTATTTTTTATTCAGTCATAAATTTTAACAGTTAAACAAAATGTTTTTCAATCAGGCTCTAAGACTTGACATCTATTTACTTTTATTGACTTGTAATTTATTTCTAATCAGAATTTAAACTTATGATATTTACCATATGAAACACCCAGAATTAAACTTATGAGAGCATTCGCAGTAGATTTTTTATCTTTATTCATATAATTACATTAAAAATTATTATATGTTCTCTGTTATTTTCAATTAAATAATACTTTTATACGCTTATCATTACTTTTTTATTCTTTCCACCACACACAACTACTTTTCAAAATATTTAAAAGTTATAAGGATTGAACAGTGATTTTTCAAATATACCAATAACATTTTATCTCTCCTTCACTTACAACCACCCAAATATATTTCATATAATATATCAAATACATTCACATGTGAATGCTCTTAAATGTTTATTAACCAATCTTGTTATATTTATTGGGTAAAGTGGAATGGTACCCTAAAATAAGTTATTAGAGAAGAAGAAAGAATACAAAATTATGGGAGTTTCGACAGCTCCTCGTTAGCTTGAATATATTTCATTGTTGTTTGAAAAATATAATTAAGAAGCATCACCCATAATCCTCAAAATGAAACCTAACTTGGACCCAAGGTATATATCAATCACATTGGGCTGCATTTTATCTTTTAGACTTTGAGCCTTGAATAATCTTATCTTATGTGAACAGTGAACATGTATACACACTTGAACCAATCCACTCTACAAAGCCAAGTAAAAGCTGCAATTAGGCTTACATAAACCAATTATAACCCAACATCTTCACAAAAACGGTGATAGACTTTGCTTATTTTGAAGTTCCAGGGTTTAACATTGACGCTGACGAATAATTACTAACTTTATGATACTAACAACGAATTACTAACCTGCCATTCACCAAAAAAATAATAATACATAAGGCTACGCAAATCGATTAATTTATTAAGAAATCGGTTAACATAATGGTCAAAACAGTCAAAACGAATTTCACCAATAATCGGCATGGTTAGTAACCCATTTGTGGGGCTATTTTCTAAAATTGTGTAATTGAAAAACTTATTTACCAAAATTGTGTAGTTTTAAAAATATCTATTAAAATAGTGTTGCTTTTAACTTTTTTTATTTCGCACTCCTACTCTCATTGGATACTTTCTAACGATTTTTAAATTCTTTAACATATGAATTATTTAAATTTGTAACACTTTTTTTATGATTTAAATTTGTAAAAAAAAAACACTTTTTTTTACTTTTTTATGATTTTTTTTCCAAATTTGTAACCATGGTGTTAAAAAGCTCCCAAAAATTGTTTGTTAGTCACAATCCAGCAATATAATTTATTTTTCAGACCTTTTTTCTTTAAACTATTAGAATTGTTTTTTAAATATATTTCTTTGATTTTTGATGAATATTTTTTAATTTCTTTCAAGATATTTTATAATAAAGGTTTTTAAAATGTTTATTGTGGTCGTAAAGTAAACGTATTTGAATTTTTTGTTAACTTTTTTAAATAAAATTCTTTTTTTATTTCTTGAAAAATAATAAATAGAAATATTTTTATTTCTTCAAATTTTATAATGTTTAATATTGAAATTTAAAAAAATAAAAAATTATTATTTTTATTTCAATTGTCTAGAAAGTTTATGAAAACTATCAGATAGATCCGTAATTTATATTTACATTTTTCAAAAGATTTTTATTTATATTATTCAAAAACATAAATAATTTGAAAATTGTTTTTCTATCTAAGACAAAAATAGTTTTTTAAGAAAACGTTTCTACAAGTTAAAGGAAAAAGTCTAAAAGAATAAAAAGAAATATTAGACTGTGACTAACAAGTGTTTTTTATATTGTATTACAAATAATGGGTAGGTTTTAACCTTTTTTATATCTCACTCATACTCTCATTGAATACTTTCTAAAGATTTTTAAATTCTTTAACATGTGAATTATTTAAATTTTAAAAAACTATATATAACACTTTTTTTTACTTTTCAAGAAATATTATTAAATTTCTCTTCATATCGGTTTATGATTTTTTTTCCAAATTCGTAACTATGGTGTTCACAAAGAAACATGTTAATTTCTAGAAATTTATTTTTTAAAAAGCTTCCAAAAATTTTTTGTTAGTCACAATCCAACAATATAATTTATTTTCAGACCTTTTTTCTTTGAACTATTAGAATTGTTTTTTAAATATAACTTTCTTTGATTCTCGAGGAATATTTTTAAATTTCTTTCAAGATATTTTATAATAAAGGTTTATAAAATGTCTAATTGTGGTCCTAAAATAAGCGTGTTTGAATTTTTTTAACTTTTTTAATAAAAATCTTTTTTATTTCTTGAAAAATTATAAATAGAAAATTTTTTATTTCTTTAACATTTATAATGTTTTATTGTGAAACTAAAATTTTTTTGTTTCAAATTGTTTAGAAAGTTAATGAAAACTACCAGATAGATCCGTAATTTATATTTTACATTTTTAAAAGATTTATATTTATATTATTCAAAAACATAAATAATTTAAAAAATGTTTTTATATCTAAGAAAAAATAGTTTTTTAAGAAAACATTTCTAAAAGTTAAAGAAAAAGTCTAAAAAAATATTAGGCAGTGACTAACAAAGATTTTTTATACTGTATTACAAATAATGGGTAGGTTTTTTTATTGTATTAAAAAAATTTGTATCGAACTTTTGTAAATACATTTTTCATGTAACTTGAAATTTGGTTGGTTTATTCTAATAAGTTTGGTTGGTTTAGCCGGTTTGAACTTGACAGCTCGGACTAAATCATATATATCAGACCGACCATGTGTGTGTATGACATGTTATTTAAAACCTTTTTAAGAAATAGGTTTACAGAAATAAAAAATGTTTCTTTTTTAACACCATAGTTACATATTTGAAAAAATAGTTATTACGAAACATGACAAAAGAAATTAAATAGTATTTTAGATAATAAAAAACAAAGTTAAATTTATATAACATCTTTAGATATTTAAAGACATCATATGTTAAAAAATTTAAAATCTTTGGAAAGTATTTAATGAGAGTTGGAGTGGGAAAACAAAAGTTAAAAACAACACTATTTTGGTAAATATTTTTCAAACTAGCTATAGTAAACTCATTTATTACACGGGTTGAATAAATAAAATATTAATATAATAAATTTATTAATTTTAAAATGATATTTTAAGATATGATATAACTTAAATTACGTATAAGAAATGACTATAAATAATAAACAATGATATCAACTTTTTAAAATATTATTTTTAATTTTTTTAAATAAATATTTGGTTTTAAAACAAACCGTATAAAAATACATTTTTTAAAAAATTTCTTTTTACAACTCACAAATTTTCTTAATTTTGCTTTTAAAAATTGACTTTTTAAAAGTATTAATTTATTTAGAAATAAACTTAATAAATAGATTTATTTTTTAATTTATTAAATATTAAAAAAATATTAAAATAATAGTATTAGTAATTAAGGTAATTATTTAATAGGAGAGAGAGGCGGGAAAATTTTGATAAGAAGGATTGTGATAATGACATGTGTCACTCTCATTTACTTTTTTATTAGAGTAAGAAAATTACACCATTTTGGTAATTAAAATTTTTAACTACACCATTTTAGGCAAAAACTCCTCATTTGTGATTGTGTAAAAACATATCAGATGTAATTATTTGAATTAAAAATTGAACCAGTTAACCAAAAAAAACGGTTTTAAGCCATTTTTCTAAGAAATTATTTTTTACCAAAGTGTATTATATACTGAAGATATAAAATAAACTCTATAGAGTTTAGTTTTTATTTATTTTTGAATTTTTTTAGATGTAACGAAACATAATTTTGTTACAAAAATACACAGGAATTCGTGAATGCATTTTATTTTTTGATAAATATATGTCGTCATCTTCTACATTTAGTGTTTGTCCTTCGCCCTCAAGACTACTATAGCATATTGGATCATCATAAGCAACTTTTTCATTGAATAGTGAAAGCGTTTTTCCTTTTGCCACTTCTTCCTTTTGTAATTCTTCTTCTATTGACATGTTCGCCTTCAACACTTATAATATGTAATACACATTTCATTACATCAAAGTTGTCTTTCAAGCAAATTCATATTTCTATCGACATTAGAGTGAACCTTGTTTTGTGAATACAAAGAACTTTGCCGCTAAAAGAAAAACCAAGTTTTGAAATTACCGTGAAAGCTTGACGGCTAGTATATCATAGACAATGTCAGATAGAACATGATATTGATATTCTTTTCTTTCCACCAAGCCAATACATTAAAAAAAATTTCAAACTCGTCAACCCACAAAGTAAATTAAAAGATGTCATGGTGATTCCACGTTTAAAGAAACAACTAGTTATGTTGGACACTTGGATGAATAAGGACATGAGGTTAAATTCAGAAACGAACAATGAAAAGTTATTAAAAGGAATCTTGTCATAGCTCGAGGAAGAAAGAGATGTATGTTTTGTATGGTTAGTTTATCGTTTGAAGGAGAGACCATCCTAGTTCAAAGGAAGACCAAAATCCAGTTTATAGTTTCTTGTGGGCAATAGAAGGTTTGTTTTACGAGAGATAAATCTAGAGCCACAAGTCAGATTCAGCTTGAACATGTTAAGATAGGTTTTGAGAAACCAATATGGGGTTTTTATGATAGTGGGAGCACTCGTAGGCAGCTAGTCAAAGCTTCAGCTAGAGTTAGGTGATTTATAAGGTCTGAAAATTTAGAAAAGTAGTCGGATGAAAAAAGAATTCACATTAGAGTCCCAAAAGTCATCTATATCTTTAAAATATAAGAAATAGTTACAAAAATTCACTACATCTCTGTATTTATAGTTTTCTTTATCCATAAAATATAAGGTTTATATATACGGGTTGAATAGTGTGTTTTTATATTCACCAATTCAACATTCATCTCTTATAATTTTTATGTGAGTCGAAAAAAGAAAAATATTAGTAAAAAAATTATTAAAATAATATTATTTAATTGGATAGAGATAAAAATAAATAATGTGAGGTGAAAAGTTTTTAAAAGATGAATAAAATATAAGCATAAAAATGATTTTCAATTAAATGGTAAGGATAAAAAAACCTACTATGAATGTTCTAAGTAGGCCAATTAGAATTTAAGATGTGTATATGTATGTGTATGTATATGTATGTATGTGTATATAATATATATATATATATATATATATATATATATATATATATATATATGTGAAGTATTTTAAGAAAGATACATATTTCAACTTTATGGTTCAGTCTTGTTATAACAGACTCTTTTTTATATAAACTATATATCAAACAATATGTTACAGTCTGAGAGTTTTGAAACCTACCAACCAAATATTAAAAATAAAATTGATCGTGAAACATAACACCAATTGGTTTAGGTGGTTTTATAGTTTTAAAACAAAGCCAAATGATCACCCCTAAATTTCACTAAGACTGTCTCCACTACGACCACTTTTCTAGCAGCCCCTCCGATATGGAAGGAAGAAAAAGGGGTGTCTGACCTAAAAAGGAGAGGGTGAAAGAAATTCGTGGGGAAGGACGGAAATGTGATAGGAAACTTTTTTAATTCAACACTCCCACATTTTTGTTGTTGTATATTGTATTAGAATTGAGTTTTTTATATATATTTTTAACAATCCCCTAGTTGAAAGTGTTACATTAATTTAAAGGTTCAAAATTAGTTGTCAAACTCTCACTTTCTTAAACAAAGTGAGAATAATCTATTAAGCATGATTTTTATTCTGTACGCCTTTTATAATACAAGGTTCAAGTTTCGTTTGTAAACTATCATATGCAATTGTATAGTTTGAATTAACACATACAACTTATAAATTGGAGGTTATAGGATGATCTATAAATGTAATCCCTAATTTGATATAATTACCGGTCATAAATGTGATTTGGGTGCATTTAGAGTGACATTGCTATTTTATTTACTTGCACCTTATGCGTAGTTTGAAGCTAAGGGTATGTTGTAGTATTTTTAGACCTGAGGTGGATCGTTTAGACCCAAAACCGGTCTAGAACCGGTCCGATTATATCTATTTGGATCATTTCTGGTCGCTAGTTGGATCGGTGAGCCGGTTGAAATAGATTGGATGGTCAAACCGGATTTATTTGTTTTTTATAAATTTCTTTTAAAATCACATTTTCTTATTAATTTATTATTCCAAAATCCATACTTTAATCATAAAAGTCTTAATATTATACGAAAGAGTTAATTACAAATAATTTCCTTTTTATAAGGTTTGAATTCATTTTATGTTCTTAAGTATGAGAAATTGTAATTAATGTTTAAAGTATACAAGAACTTTACATAAATGGTCCCAAGTAAGAAAGGAGTTAATTTTTTCTGTAAGATTATGACCCTTATTACAAACAAATAAAATAAAACAAATACACCTCCATCTCACCTACCTCAACCTTAACCATCACATCTCCTTGCTAACACCACCATCGTCCGCCTCCTTGCTGCCACAATCGCCTTCGACCATTTCATGTCCACAACTCCCTGTTGTTGCCGCACCTTCAACAAACCTCTATCTCCGACAACCACCACCACCATATCACTTACCATAGAACACCTTAGCTCTTCCTTCTAATCTAGAACTCGCAACTAGGAGTATGACTATCACTTAAACATCTCGTATTTTCGTTAAATTGAAAGTTAACTTTGTTAAATTCTTGCGAGGACTATTCATGTCTTTTATGAAGTTTATGGCTTAGTTATGCTTATTTCTTGGTTATTATTAATTTTAATGTATGAGAGTAATCATCTTAAATTGTACAATCATAATGAATATGATAATATTAGTAATAACAATAATAATAATAATAATAACAACTATAATAATAATAATGTACTAGTAATAATAACTAAAACAATAGTATTAATAATAATAATAAAACTAACAATAATAATAATAATTTATAAAAATTATTAACTTGAAAGTGTTTAAAACTTGAACTTTAATTAAATTTAGGGGCTTATTTGCAAATCTAGAAACCTTAATTATGAAGTTTTCACATGAAATAATAATGATGTGAAACTACAAGGACCAAAGTTGTAAATTCGTTGAAAACATCCCAAACCGCCCCCTTGCCCGTTTTTCCGGCCAAACCCAAGGCCAAACTCCGGCCACCCCGAAAACCATCGAAATTTATCGTTTTTTTTATCCAAACCGATTCTAATCTCTTCGTGGGAATGATTTGGACCATAACCACATTTTAATTCGAGTTTAAGGCCGGTAATGGGTGACGTTTGGGCTTGATAACCGTCGATCACAAACGTAAACCGTTCGACCATTAACACCGAATAATAACCAAATTAAATGAACCATAATCGAGCGTGTAACTAGTTCTAAGCTATTATCAATCTCAATTACACCTGACACCCACCGATTCACCTTGTTCGACTACCTCTTTTGCAGCGAACCTGCAAGCTAAGCGAGAACCACCTTCCGAGTGATTTAAACCAAAATTGACAAGGGGCTTTGCATCGAGGACAACACACGAAGCTACCCACAAAGTTAATTGAGTTATCATCAACGGTTGCTACGTGAATCAATTCTTCCTCAGTCGCGACTTAGGTTTATATGTGAACATCGAATACCGATTGAAGCTAGTAAGTTAAACACCTATATACACTCGAAATTACATGGGGAACAAAAGCCCTATGGTTAATTCGAGTAATAACACCAAACTGATGCGTAATTTTGGATTCAAATGATCTAGGGTTCATTGGTTTGGGGATTTACTTGAGTTTGTGTTTTTATGTTTTTAAAACTAAGTTGTAACACTGAGGCCCTTGGTTTACTGGTTCCATGTCCACATCTCACACAAGAGGTCCCGGGTTCAAACCTAACGACCTTTATATTTTCTTAAGATTTTTTTTCAGCCTCTAAAATTATAGAAAATCACTAAAAATAGTTAAAAATAATTTTTTGTAAACTTTATTATTTTTAAAAGTCATACAAGTAGTTTCTGTTAATTTATTTCCCCTAGATAATTTGATATTTCAATGAAACAAGGTTTAAATCTAGATTATCTTTATAAAAACAAAAAGGTGTATACATAGATTCTAAGTAATGTTGTAACTCATTAAAGTTATTATTTGATCAAATGTTATTGCTTAAAAACTATAATTTTTTTAGAAAATATAAAAGAATTTACACTCTATATTTAAGCTTGGTCAAATAATGTAAATTCTTTTCGTTATGACAAACTACTTAATTAGTATAGATAATTTTCATTAAAAACAGAGATGAAGCGTTTCGTTATTAAATATTATTTGTCAAAACCCCAAATTTCCACTTGGAACCCTAGTTCTCGTTAAATCGTTAAACTTATCATTAAACTTAAACCTTGTAATCATACGTGTGCATATATATTTAGGTACCTCGTGAAGGTTTACGTTGGAACGACGTTTATTATTACTTAATAATAATCATTTATATACTTAGTTACCAAGTGAGTTTCCTTGCCCCTTTTTTATATATTTCACACCATTTTGGGGTGAAACATGATACATATACAACATACACTTGTAAACTTTTAAACTTACAAAGCACTTGAAATTCATCTTTATATCTTGTCATGGTTATTTGTTTGTTGTAAGTGATTATATGAGATACATATTTTGTTTGCAATCATTAACTATTGCTAGTCTGGCGACGTCTTAGATCTTTGGGCTTGACAAGCCTATTTGGTGCTAAAGCCGATGTATTGCCGGCTCCTAATGACGTATGCTTGTTCATCATGGGAACCAAATACACTTAGCCAATCATATATACTTGTAATCAAGTCGAGGTTTGGTTGTAACGATATGTGTTCTATAACATTGCTAACTTATAACCTATGACATGAATTACTACTTGTAACCTTGTTATATTACGTATGATGTCACACCCTCAAAATCCACGTGCGGAGTTTTACCGCGAGGCGTGTGAACAAACCAGGATCACAGTCAATAGTTACTCAGAACGACTCTATATGCCATAATTTAAATAAAATCAACCAAAGTACAAACTTTAAACTGTGCGGAAGCGTTTTGTAAAACAAACCAAGGAAATAAAAGTGTATACTATGGCAAAACATGCGCCAACCCAAAAGAGTAAACATTAACCATTAAATGATAAAAATGTCTTGAAGACCGAGTCTTAGAATGCAAGTGGAACCATGTAGTGCTCCTAATGGCAAGCAAGCTAATGACCTGAGAATAGCATACTAAAATGTCAACACAATGGTTGGTGAGTTCAAGAGTGATATTCAAACATAAACAGTTTAATAATAGAGATATAAAAGTAGTGCATTGTAACAGATAGCTAGTCCATTAACAATAAATATTAACTCATAGTGATTTCGCAATTGAAGCTGACTGTGTTACGTTGTTGCCTCCTGTCACAACTTAACAGGTCGTGACAATGTTCAATAGGACAAATTGCACCCAGTTGACCTCGAGTCACACAGGTGGGGCTCTTCAGACCCAGTAGTACTACCCAAATTTCCCCGCTATTCAATATTAACAATTCGAAAGTGTGAGGAATTTTCCATGATATCAACATAATATTAATATTATGCACAACTTGAATATATAAAGCGTTTGTGATTTACCAGTATGTTATCTCCCCCAAAAGAGATTAAATAAGGAGTGGGGCATGAACTCACCTGATATGCGTAATATATACTTAGAGTTTTACTTGACAGACAGAATGGACAGACAACCTTCAGAGATTACCTAGATCATATAAGTATGTGAGTACGTGTAAATAGAGAACATGCGAAACCCCTTAGTACACTACAACCAAGGACTCATGATTTCAGAAAAACAGACACGTTGGCCCCAGTTGACCCGTTTGACCCGTTGGTGACTTTATGTGTTGTAAACCATTCAAGCAATCATACACATATATCATACATGGTTAACACTCAAATAGATCATATGTATGCTATAGTATCCAGGTGTATCACTTAGATCATCATACAACCAAGTATCATACAAGTCATGCGAATCTAGAACATTAACATGTCCACTAGTTATAACACAACTAACATGCCACACAAAGATCAAATCACGCACCACATGCCATGTGATGCCACTCACGACTTCACATCCTAAACCTACCAATCCTACTAAGTAGGGGCCTCAGATTCGCACGCGTGTATGATGATCATAATCATATTCATTAACCATGTTCATTGCATTCAACAAACATCACAACAATCAATTTCCAGTCCCAAACATGATGTCCTAACTACTAATCAACATCAACATCATACATGATCATCGAGGTCCAAACATCACCCATGCTTATCCAAACATCCCATACAACTAGTTTAACATGTTCTATCACATTAGAATTCATCCATGAACTTACTAACATGCTCCTAACATCCCAAACACGTTCAAACTATCATCCTTCAAACTTTGTGCAAATAAAGTTTCCGTTTTGGGAAAGCACATCCCAAAATCTATCAAACGACCAATGCATTCTTGAATTCATTAATAATATACCAATTCAAGTTCATATCAACATCTAAGCATGATCAATAACATCCAAACATCATAACTCATCAATTCATATCCTAAAAAGTTACTATCTTTAGTAATGTATGAACAATAACATGTGTTCTTGAATTCCTCATGATCACAACAACAATCTAACATCTAATCATCACCATGAACACATCCATAACATCAATTCATCAATAATTCAACATTACATGCAAAATAAAGTTGCTATTATTAGTAAGCTATGAACACCAACTTCAATTCATCAATTTCTTGCAAGATCAACGTATCCTAACATTCATACAACCTACAAATCATCATACATTTATCAAACAATCATCAACTTCACATAATCATGCTAATTTCGAATTAGGGTTTGCATAAAACCAAAGTTCATGATCAATCCACTAAAAACATACAATTCATGCATAATCAACGTTAAACAACATGTATTCAATCCAACTATCATACTAACATCGTCAATTAATATCAATTTCGACTCCATGAACACCCATTCACGAATTTAGGTTCGGCCATAACAATAATTCCATAAAAACTTGAAAAATCTAACCTTTAAACGTGTGTTAACTTGCAATTGATGATTCCAACGTGTTGTATGCCTTGTAATCGAACAAAATTGAGGCTTTGATGCTTGTTCTTGGTCGAATTCGAAGTTGGGAGGGGGAGAGGGTGATGGTTGCGGCCGAATGGGGTGGGGCTAGGGTTTGGGATTGTTTTGTTTAATTTTAATTTCTATATTTACCCTTTAAGCCCTTGTAATTTGTATTTTATCAAAACTAGACTTTAAACTCTTTGTAAAGTGTTTTTAACTTAATAATATAAAGATATAAACTAATGAAAATCATTATATATTTTATCTTTATAAAAACACAAGGCATACGAATAAATAGGCACGTTTCCGCGTTACGCGATAAAATTCACCGTTAACATTTAAATTGTGTAAACACATAAGCATAACACAATAATCATCTAATCAATTAGATTAACAATAATGTAACATTATTAATTATTATTAGGTCACCAACGTTAAACGACAACTAGTGTGTGTTTACGACACGTGTATGTAAGACTTAACGGAACTAACGGAGTTTGATAACGAAAATTTACCGGAGGGTATTTGGCACCTGAGGGCATTATTGTCAATTCTTAAAAACATTTGAGGGTATTTACCGGAGGGTATTATTATTTTGTCATTTTACAAACACTTAACAAAGGAGTTAGCTTTTCATTCATTGTCGAGACCATTTCTATTATGAACGTGCACATTTATGGACCTTTCTTGTAATTTATCATTGTTAAGGACTCAAAATAAAATCGACCTTTCTTGTAATTAACTCTTTATTAAAATTACAAATTCACAGCAAAACTTGTATTATTTTTATATTTTGTTGTAAATTAGTTATATAAAAATAGTTTAATTTTTTCTATTACCTATAACGTCATCTGGTTTTTAAATTAGTTACCTACAAGTGTATCAGTAAGACAATTTGTTCATTGTTTGATCTGTTTCTAAAAACATTAATCATAGTGCTGTTACAATATGTTACTTAACTTCATTTTACACTAGTTGTAATTCATGTATATTTTCCAAATATCAAGCCAAGGTGACGAGACTAAGAATGAGATACATTGGTGTAATAATTTTAACAAATTTTTTCGACTCGAAAAATCTGTTGTCACATTATTTTCTAGGGAGAAGCCATCACCGTTAAACTTTTGAAACTTATCAAACTTTGTTAACCAATAGAATTAGATAAACTTTTATTTGTTTAATGAGATTAAAAATTAATACCAAGGTATCATGCTATCAAAGATTATATACTTAGGGGCTGTTTGGAAACTTTGAATAATTAAATGTTGAACCAATAAGAGGTCTAAACCAATAAATGCTAAACTATTAAGAGGTCTAAACCATTAAGCGTTGAACCATTAAGAGGTCTAAACTATTAAAAGCTAGTATATCGTTTAACTATTCAAATACAAATGTCTGACAAATTCAGATAAGAGGTATTAACCATTCAGTAATAGACATCTTAACCATTCAGCATTAGTATAATGTTTAACCATTCAGAGACAAATGTGTGAACCATTAATACATTTGCTCGCGAAACAAACAGTCTGAATCATTAAATACTGAATTATTCAAACATCTGAACTATTAAAAAACTGATTAAGAGATTACTAAACAGCTCATGACATGCTAAAGTTAATGTGATAAAGGTAATGTCATCTCATCCTTTTCCTTATTGTATTACTATCATTATTTTTTATTATTTTGATTTATTAATGCTGATAACAGTCAAATGAAATATTTGATTTGTATGATTACAGGAATATAAATTACTAATTGATTATAATGGACATGGTCACATGGATGTTTTCATTTTGACAAATTGGTCATGGTTAGAAACTAGCCCACAATGCCTAATGTCTTGATCGTGACCTAACAAAGTAAATCTCAAGATCACATAGTTTATTAAAATATAAGATTTGATAAGATAATATTCAAAGGATTCTTGTCTGATTACGGTTAAATACTAATATTTTATTGATAATAATATATGAATATTACTACTATTGTCAACAAAGTATTATTTCCAATAATCATTTATGAAATTAAATAAGCATTATTTTTCAGTAATTAGTTTATGAAATTAAATAAGTAAATTTAGCTTGAATTTAAAAAAAAAGAAGAAGAAGAAGAAAGATGGTACACAAATTGTATTTGTGTTTATGGAGAATCATAGGATTAGGTATTAACTTTTTTTTAAACTATTAAAATTGAGTTTTAAAATTTTTAACACTACCTTAGAGCTAACATTTGTTAACTTTTAACTCTCCTCACGTGCCAAGCACGTGAGTTATTTTTGTCACTCCCTAAATAAAATATGAGTTAATTACACATAGGGTCTTTTGGGTGTAATAATAAGTTTAGGTATTAAACAAAAATATATACGGCTTGAGTATCACTTACAATTTTATAACGAGTTTGAATAGTAATATTAAAAGATGTTAAGTAACTTTTAACTTTATACTCTAATGACCTCACTTTAAACATTTGATAGTGTTAATAGTCAAACTTGTCATAAAACTAAATGTTAGTACTCCCGTCTATTATTATAATTATTATTATTTTTGTTTAATACTTAATATGTTGTTTTGCCTAAACTATAAAAACCATCATTGTAATTAATTACTCAAATGTTTTTAAGAATTGAGAATAATGCCCTCAGGTGCCAAATACCATCGTGGTGTTACAAAGTTTACACCTTAAGTATCATAGTTGTTACTAACAAAAGTTAATATGTAAACTTGTGATACCCACTAAACTAGAATGACTATTTATGTAATCAACTCTTTACTTAATTAATCCATTTAATAAAATCACTACATTCCTACATAAACATAAAATTATGCGCATGGGATCGTATCTAGGTGGAAAGGCAGGCAACAAGCGCCTTACTACTGGATTAACGCCCCAGTTTTGATGTTAATTCTCTCTTTGTATCGTGTAATACAAAGAAAATCTAAAGAAAATAAAAAATTAATAAGAAGATAGAAAAACGCTTGGTCCGATCATTGAACGTCGTGTTCCTTCCGGCCAAAGTAGATTCAGAACTATAGACGGTGTTTTGATGGTAAATATATAATAAGAATTAACATTATGGCAATAACTTATAATGCATTTGCTTTTAAAAATCTTTAACATTTTCGATTAATTAAATAGAAAAGTTAAAAAGACATTTTATTTATTTATGCAACTATTTAATAATCTTCTAGTAAAAGTGAACTTTTTGGCTTAATGATGGCTCAATAATTGAAACAATTGTGCATGTCTTATGTAAACCATATTCATCATATTATTATTTTTCCTTATCTTCCCACTCACGTTAAGCTTTTTATTTTTGTTAATAACTGATTATTTTCAATTTTGGTTGATAAATAATTATTTCTTTGGTTTGTCTTATTTATTTGTGCTCAACCCATTTTTGTTTATCTTTGTCTTATTTAATCACACTCAATTATTTGAATTCATAAACATTTTCTGATGTTAATTTTGTTTTACTAATATACCAAGCTTACAATATATAAACCGATGGCAATTATGTATCTAACTGTTATGAGTTTCGTGGGATTATATATGGTGGTCGAGAAACATAAAAATCGCACGTGTAATGTTTCAATTGGACTTTATATATGTAACTAGCTAGTAAACAAACCGAGTTAAATATATTATACTATGAATAGTATTTTGTTATCTCAATCATGTTTGAAACTGAATCGATGGATCTTGCTTATGCACTTATTGGACAAGATGATGGATATTATTTTTCAAATATCCCGATCATTGGACAAGTGATTGGTGAACCTTGTAAGTTCACTTATTTATACTATCTCCAATGACGCCCAGAAACATCAAACATAGGCCACCTAGGCCAAACATGTCATTCGAGTGTGATGTTAGTTTATGACATCCGGAATTTAGTACGATATAATATTTTTAACTGATATGGGGTAGGGGGTGTTTTGAGTCTAGTGTTAAAGTCATTTGGAGTTAAAGTCGATCACAAATTTTTTTTGATATCAAGGACTCGAGTCCCGGCCATCTATACTTAGTTTGTGTATATTAGTTGTGGTATGAAATTGGTGTAAAATTATATACAGGCAGTACATCTTCTCATTCAGAAAAATGATATAGGAATGTTTGAAAAATAATAAATTGTCGGAGCAAATATGAGAGTTTTAATTGATAAGTGAAAATATGATGTTACAGCTGATATGACGTGTTTGTGTGTGTGTTTTAATTCCTAATTGGACCGTTGAAATTATGTCGCTTATGTGGAATCGGTTAATTTAGTTGTAGTTGAATTGGGTAAAGCTTTTTATTGAAACGATTAGATCAAGCAATCTAGATTTCAAAACTGCAAGTTATTAATGTAACGACGGGAACATGAGTAAATAAAATTTGCTTATAGTTTCATTAGAATGAAAAGTAAAAATGAAATTTGATCTTGCATTGATATTCATATAACAAAGAATAATAAATTCAAAACATTTAACTTACTTTAGAGTTTTGTTTTATAAGGAAGAATATGAATTTAGTGCCGGGTTTGATTAAATTTTTTTGCCAGCATGCTTGAAAGCAACTTCTAGTGGATTAGTTGGACATGCTTCTTTAAAAGTGTATTTTAATTATTTTATATGTAATATAATAAGTAATGAAAAATAAATACATGTATCATTTTTTACTAGAGAAAATAAAACATGATAGTTTTCAAGTTTCAAAAATATTATAATTAGATCACTTAAAATAAGTCATGGTTATCGAAACTATTATAATTAGATCACGGATGTATATTTTGCTTAAAATAGGTCATCGAATCATGAAACTAAGTTATCATCAGACTTTTTTTGTGTCAAGATAAAAATAAGGAGAAGATATGAGGGTTAGGATTTTCGATCAATATCTATAATTTTATTAAAATGTTAAAAACATGTTAATTATATTTAGAAAAATAAAAAAAAAACCCCTAAAATCCACGTTACAACTCTACATCAACTTTAAAAAAAGATTAAAGAATCCTAATTGAAACAAAAAAAAAATGCTCAAAACTACAATTTAAATAAAACATGACAGATAAACGATTAAATTAAAACACTTTTAAATTTTGAGTGACTTCATCGGAACAATATTAAAACTTATACCATTCTACAAATTAACCAAATATATATTAAGAAAAAACAAGTATGATTTTTTATTATTTTTCATGAAAAGTCACCCGACTAATTTTAACATATCAAACTCACTCAACTTGTAAAAATTTACACGCGAAAGTCACTAAACTAGATTTATACATTTAAATTTTTTAAACTTGTTTAAAATGCTTTATGCTGAAAATGTTTTTAGAATAATGACTTTAACTCTTTAATTGGTAAAAATAAGAAGCTCTATTTTCTTAAAAATGTTATGATGTTACTTTACCAAAGTTTGACCAATATAAGAGTTAATAAATCGTTATTTAATAAAGAATCACAAGATTGTTTATTTTACACTAGTTCCATGACTTTAAAACACAAACACTAGTTTAGTGACTACTTCATCTACTTTTTACAAGTAGAAAGATTTTAATATTAAGAAAATCTATTTTTTATGATGCTAATCTTACATCAAATCTAAACTCAATTAATCTTTAAAGAAGTACCATATGTATAATCCATGTGTATGCCTTCTATTTTTTAGACCACGGGTTTAACAGAGAGAAGTAAAATTAATTTGAAAAATAAAAGGATTGTATATGAGGACACTTCCAAAAAATTATGTTTTTAAGAGATTTTCTTTTCAAGAAGTCAGTAGCATACTACATAATATATTTTCTTCACTAATAACAACATTAAAATAGTAATAATAGCATTGACTTACGTATCTTTTTGTTTGTCAAAACAAAATTAATCCTTGGAGTTAAAATATTTATATTCTTATAATATGCATGCTTTAACCCCTAATTAACGTAAATACTATCGATCAAGTATTTCGTATAACTAAAAATATATTTCCTTACGCTAATAATAGTAGTTATACAATAATATACATTAATTATATCATCATTGATTGTATTATTAATACGATAAATAATAATAATTATTAGTTAAAGAACCTCTTTATATATACATACACCATGAGATGGTGTTCTTCGTTAACCTATTCATAACAAAAGCAACCATGTTGACAGCCGCCATGCTAATCACGGTGGTGAAGGTGGTGGTTATCCTCCTTTTTCCGCCACTCGCCACCGCAGCACCACCGTCGTCCCATCAAATCCTCCACGTCCAACAAATCATACACACCACAAGATCACCCTCACGCCCACCACAAACACAACTATTTGACCATGAAAAACTGGAAGATTCCGACGACTCTCGTGGCGGCAGCCGGTGGAAGCTCAACCTTGTCCACCGAGACAAGCTGTCAGACCACGGTGGTGATCATAGGCAGCGGGTGGAAGCCCGGTTGAAGAGGGATGTGAAAAGGGTGGCAATTTTGAATAGTAGGATTGTTAATGGTAATGAAACCACCACCGGTGGTGGCGGAGTGGGGCGGTTCGAGGTGGAGGATTTCGGTTCCGAGGTGGTTTCCGGCATGCTACAAGGAAGTGGAGAGTATTTTGTGAGGATAGGGGTGGGAAGTCCACCGCAAAGTCAATACATGGTGGTTGACTCTGGTAGTGATGTTGTGTGGGTCCAATGCTTGCCATGCAAGCAATGTTATCAACAGTCGGATCCTCTATTTGACCCGACTGACTCAACTTCTTTTGAAGCTGTGTCTTGCGGGTCAAGTGTTTGTGAGCATGCCGAGACGGCCGTTGGATGTGAAGGCGGTGGTGGTGGTCGATGGTGCGGGTACGAGGTTTCATATGGTGACGGGTCCTACACGAAGGGGTCGTTAGCCCTCGAGACACTTACCTTCGGGGATACGTTCATCCAAAAGGTTGCCATCGGTTGTGGTCATAGAAACCAAGGGTTGTTTATAGGCGCGGCCGGTTACTTGGCATCGGAGGTGGCTCGATGTCATTAGTGAGTCAATTGGGTGGTGCATCCGGTGGTGCGTTTAGCTATTGTCTTGTTAGCCGGGGAACTGGCTCCCCTGGCTCATTGGAGTTTGGGAGAGAATCTCTCCCAACAGATAGTGCGGTTTGGGTCCCACTGTTAAAGAATTCAAGGGTCCCAACCTTTTACTATGTCGGGCTTTCAGGTCTTGGAGTGGGAGGGGTTCAGGTGAGCATACCTGAACCCATTTTTAAGTTGAGTGACATGGGCCATGGAGGAGTTGTGATGGATACGGGGACAGCCGTCACCAGACTCCCAACCGCCGCTTATACCGCTTTTCGTGACGCTTTCATCGCTCAAACCGCCAACCTACCTCGTGCTCGACCCGTTACCATATTTGATACGTGTTATGACCTAAACGGGTTTGTCACAGTTCAAGTACCCACAGTTTCATTCTACTTCACCGGTGGGCCGGTTTTAACACTTCCAGCAAGGAATTATTTGATTCCAGTGGACAACGTGGGAACATTTTGTTTCGCCTTCGCCCCGACTTCATCAGGACTATCCATTATTGGCAACATCCAACAAGAAGGGATTCAGATATCTTTCGACTCCACAAACGGGATTATGGGATTCGGCCCGAATGTTTGCTGAATGAGATAAAAACTATATTCCATCAAACGCGTTCTATGTGTCCATGTGTCCCAAAGTACCTACATTTGTGACACTTAGATTGTCGCAAATGATTATGTAGTTAGTACATAATAGTAGTTCATGGTATTTGTGTATGAGTCGGTAGTCGTTAGAGTTTGTGTTTATTATATCATGGTATTTTCGTACGACAAATTATTGTAACCTAGATGACTTCAAGTTTCAACGACTATTATATGTATGAAAGAACAATTTTCGTGTATGATCGCATGAAACATCTTTTCCTTTGATTGATTGAACATGATCAAAATATGATCAATAATTGAATCTATAACTTTTTAGATTATGCTAAATAAAAAAAAATCAAGTTGAATAAAACAAGAAAAAACGTAAAGCTGTTACCATGCTTAAACAAAATCAAAATAATTTTGTTGAGAAGTGTGAGATTAAACATGTGTTTGCTTGTAGCCCAAGAAATAATCAAATGGGCTATCAAGTTTGACTTTTTCAGTCCGACACCGGATCATGTGGGCCGAAATGAAAGCCCGGTCACAATGCGTATTCGGGAAGCCTCATATAACGGGCCGGGTCATGCTTAACTGCTGATATTTGATATTTTATATAGTGGATCTTTGATGATTAAATCTCTCATGTCGAATCAACATTATTGGTTTAGGTTTCTCGCCCGCCAAACCTATTACCTATAATAAAAAAAAGTTTTTTTAATGTCACATGTCAATGTATTAAACATTCTCATTTTTATTTTCCCGTCTATTTCTCCTAATAAATAATAAATGATCAAAAGTATATATAGTAACTATATTATTTAAAATATTTTAAATAAAAAAATTTGATATTGTACAATTTTAAAAATATAATATTATAATGAAAAATACACTTTAAAAATATATGACATAATTTTTTTTAAATACGAAATATTTTAATACTATTTTTTCTAAGTTTCATGACATAATTATTTTTGAAAATATAAAATTATAAAAAAACAAGAGTGTTTAAGAGAACAATTAAAAATACAATCTTATAAAATAAAATTTTAAAATTATATTAAATTTGTTTTTACTTGAACTACTTATTTATTCTAACTCAATCATCTTATTTACAAATAGCATTTATAATTTTAAAAATTTTATTATAATTATTTCATATATTATTTAATCAACTGTGTATTACACGAGATACTATACTATTATTATTAGTAGTAGTATTATTATTATTACTAGGTTAGTCCTCGTGTAATACGCAAAGTGAATAAATAAAATATTAAATAATTATTAATCAAAATTTATGCATTATAAAATCATGTTTGAAGATAAAATATGGTTATAATTACATATAAATAGTTACTTTAAGTAAATAAGTAATAATGTATTTTTTTCGTAAACTTTGTTTTATTAAAAATTGTGATATTTAAATATTTTACTTTAAGAAAAATGATTTTTTAAACAAAAAGTTCGTTGTATTATGTATTTTATAAAATTTTATTTTAAAAATTATGTTTTAATACAAAAATAGGTTTTTATTTATTAAATTATATATATTATACATATATATATGTATATATATGTATATATATATAATTTGAAAACGCTAAGAGTAAAATTATTAGTATTCACTATTATTATTATTATTATATTATTATTATTATTATTATTATATTATTATTATTATAGAGAAATGAGAAAATTAGTATGATAAGGTTAACAATTGTTTCATATTTATTTTAGTTTTATATAGATAGATTATAATACTTTAATATTATATATAACTAAAAATTATGTATACGTAATAGCTCAATAAATAAAACAATTATACTATTTATAACTCTCTTATCTAAATAGTTTTCTATTTTTAGACATTTGTTCTAAGTTTTTTTTAAATTAATTTTCTATCAAAATCTTGTTTTTTTAAACTATGATTTGTAATTAGTTTGGTTGTTTTAATAAGACTGTTTTTAAAATTTTCATATTTATAATTCAAATAAAACGATTTAAAATATATTTGCTTAGAAAAGATTTAGTGTTTTAGAAAAATTTATATTATATTAAAATTTTGTTTTTTATTATTTAGATTTTAATTAAAATGTGTAATTTTTAACGTCTTTAATAACATATATATTTTTAAAAAATATAGTTTCATTTCAAAAAATATAGATAAGAGAGATAATTATAGAAATTAATAAAATTAATTTTTAAATAAGAAAAAAGAAACTTGTATTAATATTTAAATTACGATAATGTCCTTTAAAGGGAAAATCAATGTGTGAATATGTAAAATTTGAGAACTGGCAAACAGGTGTGAATGTATTACATATAAATAACTAATTTAAGTAAATAAACAATAATGTTTTGTTTTTATAAAAAATGATTTTTAAATATATTGTTTTAAGAGAAATGATTTTTTTAAATTTATTTGTATTATGTTTTTTATAAAATTTTGTTAAAAAGTATGTTTTAATAAAAAAATAGGTTTTTAAATTATTAAATTATATATTTTTTAATTTAAAAATATATGAGTAATAATCTTAATATTAGATATTATTACTAATAATATAGAGAAACATGAAAGTAAGTATAATAAGGTTTACAATTGTTTCACGTTTACTTTAGTTTTTTATAGATAGATCATTAGGCTAAAACTCATTAAATAAACAGGTTAAATTTTAATATAAATTATATATGTAAAATGAACATGAACAGTTACAGTATAATATTTTAATGTAAAATATAATTTAAATTATATATGCGTAATAGTTCAAAAAATAAAAAATATACTATTTTTTAACTCTCTTATGTAAATAGTTTCATTTTTAAACATTTGTTTTAAGATTTTTAAAATTTTTTTTATAAAAATATTGTTTTAAAAAACCTAGTTTGTAATTATTCTGGTCGTTTTGAAAAGATTGTTTTAAAATATTTCACATGTTTTTAATTTTTTTAAAACAAAATGATATAAAATATTTTGTTTAAAAATGTTTAGTGTTTTAGAAAGATTTATATTATACAAAACTTTAGTTTTTTGTTATTTAGATTTTAATTTAAAAAATGTGATTTTTTAATTTCTTTCTTAAAATCTATTTAAAAAAAGATATCTTGATTTAAAAAATTAAATAAAAGAGAGAGATATAGCAATTAATAGAATTTATATTTAATAAGAGAGAGAAATTTGTAGAAATATTTAAATTACTATAATACTTTTTTGGAGGAAAATTAATATGTGAATATCTTAAAAAATGACAAGTGTCAAAAACATAATTTAAGAAAATGATAAGTGACAAAAGAAACTTTGCTTTATTAGAGGTTATAGATTATAGATATCTTAAAAAGAAACGTTGATGGGATTTTTTTATAATTTCTAGAGGATCAAATACATATATTTTCAACTTTAAGACGAGTCATCCTCAAGCCAGTTGGTTAGCTGCAATATATGTTCTCATTGCCATGGGTTCGAACCTAGGGGTGTTTTTCTTTTTCGTTTTTTATTATGTTTCTTTTATATACTTAACAACATTAATGTTAACGGCGTGAATCTCATAAAAAAGTTCGTCAAAGCGCCACATCACACGGCTTCATTTCTAATTACTATACCTTAAAAAGCAAGGTTGGTGGGTTGCCACCGATTCCTATTCATTGGTGGTTTGTTAATTGTTTCTTTTTTTTTGAATTTTTCAGATTTTAAATTACTATAAATAACAAACTATTGAGAAGATTAAAAAAATTATTTTTGGCTAGGGTGGGTGAGTGCATCTCCTCCCACACGCTCCACCTTGGTTCGAGTCTTCAACCATTCATTTTCGCTTTCTTTTTAAGTTTTGTTTTTTTGTTGTTGTTTTTTTTCCTTTTATAAATCACCTTTTCTTTCTTTTTTTTCTTTTATAAGTAAGTTTTTTCTTTTTTTTCAGGAATGTTATTTAATTTGTTATTACTTTCTAACAGGTTGTCGTTTCAATGTTAGGTTCAATTTACGTGTCAATGTGCAAGACAAATTCGTCTACGTTTAGATGTAATTAGAAATGACTTTGGTCAAATATAAAACGTTTCCAAGCTTTAATCTATACTCTTTAAGACTGTTTATGTTTTTACATACGTCTATATTTTGACGTAAATTTTGTTCCGAAATAAGTTGGGTCAAATATAAAATGTTTTCATGCTTATTTTTATATACGTTTTGAGTTTACCTACGTTTATCACGTCACGTACACCCAAACATATAGTATATATAACGTTTATCGGGTTGATTGTAATATATAGTTTATCACGTCACGTACAATGCCACGGTAACACGAGACAGGTAATAAACCTAGTTTTCTATTAAAAGGCATCAAATGTTGTCGTTTACTTGTTTGACTCATTTAATAGTGATGGTAGAGTAGTTATTTAGTTAAGGCTAATTATAACTGTGATATTTATCAACTTAGCATCTACGGTTCTTATGCCTAATTGGTCCATGTGGGTGTGTCTCCAGGTGGCTCTTTTTCTTCAATTTCATTTTCTCTACAGAGGTTTTATACTATTTGTTTGCATTTTAATTTAGTATTTTCTTTGACTTTAGTGTTTTGTATGTCTCTCACTTGTTCGAGTCTTTATTGGAACGCTTTTTTTGTTAAATAGTTAAAATTATTTGAGATAAACATAAAAAAATATTTTATTTTCCTATTTCGATAAACTCATGTTCTTCTTTTCAACGTTGAACGACAATTACATATATCTTCTCGTATATACAACAACTTCTATGTGACTCGAGTTGCAAAAATAAAGAAAACAACCTTCAATCCACAAGGTACAACTAATGACAACATGCTCAACAACAACAATGATCGTGCTTCCTTTTTCAACCATGAACCGCGTCCCAACTTGGTACAAGAAAGAGGGTGGGGATTGGGGACGATACTCTATTCGGCACGATGTTTGTTTGGGAGATACTACTCTTTCTAATTGGTTCAAAAGATTATAGAGGCGTGAGATGAGAAAAAACTGCCTCATTAATGATATATGACGATCTAGCATTATGTTTTCTTTCTTATAGGAAAATTTTTCAAAAGGAAAGTATGTTGGATGGTATTGCTAACAAATCGTGTTTATGGTTTGTTAATAGAAAGAACAAAGTTACTATTATCATGTCTTTTTTACTTTCATTATTTAAACACATGACAGAAAAGAAAGCATACAGAAAAAAAAGAGGGGTTTCAAATCCATAGTTGACACTCGAATTGTTTGTTTTTCTTTTCTGGTAGCCTGCTGGGTAGAGAAATATAGTCGCTTAATAAAAATAATAGAGAATTTGTGGGATGCGGTGAGGAATACAAGCAGTGCCTAGCTTAGCTCGGGCTCGACTGATTTATATCCCCAGTTAAGCCTACTCGACTTGTTTACGAATTGAGCTGAGCCGGCTCGAATCGTTTAGAGCTAAGTCGATCTTGAGCCTACCTTTTTTCAAGCGTGCTTTAAACCTCGGTTAAAATTTCAAAGATTTGCACTAGTTTTGAGTTTCTACTAAAACAATTATTCTAATTATATAAGACTAGTATAAATATTACTGCAAACCCACGTCTTGAAGAAAATAAATACCATTCTTGTAAAACATTTTACTGGAAAACAATACCATCACAACCAATGCTTCCTGAGATGTGGTTGATAATGTTTGAAACTTATATAAAAGCAATAAATGATTAAAAAGTTAACAAATTAGTCATGTTGCATGGAACTAAATAGTGTACACGAAAGGAGTTGTTGTATATGCGCATATGTGAACTACTGGTCCTAGAGTTTATTTGTTTCTTTAAGAATAAATTGTATTCAACCAAAAAAAGTAAGTTGCGACACTGATGTAGAAAAAGAAAGTTGCATCGGTACATATGAAAATGCGTGTTGAATGGTTAAAAATCAACGCTTAAAGAACCATTTAGAATCACTATCAGTTTAAAAATGATGTTATGAAAATTTTCACCGAAAAGTATATTAAAAATAGTACGTTGCTACATAAAATTTAGAATTCTAAAAATCAATGTATTTTAAAAGTTGTAAGGGAAAACAAAAAACTTATGAAAGTCAAAGCGTAAAAACAATTTTGACGACTTATATGATTGTATTTTGATGACTTCTACATTATTACATATAACTTCATTACGAATCAAATTTATATCAAAATAGAAATAAAAATAAACACGTCACAATAGTATATTCGAGATTCTATAACAAAAAAATATTTATAGAGGTTATAGGGAAAAAGAAAATCATTCCAAAACTAATTATAATAATACATTAAGAAAGTATAAAAAGATAAAAGTAATAAATAATAAAAATACTCAGAGTTAAGCCAGGTGGTTTTCTAAGCAATGATTTCTTCCTGAGTGGGTTGGGGTGCGGTCCCGGTTGAGAAAAAAAATAGATGGGACCGATTAAGATAACATCTATGCTACGAAGCAGAGTTGTATATTGTTGTTCAAAAAAAAATAATAAAAAAAGAGAAAAGGAGAAAAAGAGGCATGTATGTGCACTAATGACTTGTGTTTTGAAATTAAAGTTTTTTTTTAAGGTAACTTAATATTTTTACTATTGTATAATACAAAACTTATGGATAGATTGATAGTTTTTTATTTTTGAAAGATAATTAGAACAACTATTTAAGCATATGATATAAATGTTTTATGCAATTGTTTCTAATTGTCCTCGTTTAATAAACTTATTCTAATTAATATATGAACTAATGTGTATGATTAAATTCACATATTAAGTATTATTTTATTTATAATAATTTAAATTAACACTATATTTATATTTTTCATTTATATTTTTACTATTTAACTTAAGTATTATATTAGAGTTAATTTTAATTTTGCTTTCTAATGTTTGACTAAAGTAGTTTTTTTCCTTCTAAAGATAAAAACATTAATTTAACTCCAAAAGTTTTATAAGTTGTTTTAATTTAAGTCCGGAAGTTTCATTAGTTATTTTAACTTTATCCATGATGAAACTTTTGGAATGAAATGGAAACTACATATGAAACTTTTAAAGGTAAATTGATGTTTTTAATCTTTTGGAAGGAAATAGTTACGTTTGTCAAATCTAGGTAGTAAAATTGAAATTAACTCATTATATTATAATTAATTAATATTTACCAAATATTTACATAGTTATAATAATAATAATAATAATAATAATAATAATAATAATAATAGTATTTAAAGTAATTATAATAGTTATTTATAAAATAAAAACAATTTTACTAATAAGTAATAATGTGTAACTATATACAAGTCATTAATCTAAGAACATACAAGCTTTCAAACTATTTCAAGGTTCAAAATCTTATATCATTTTGTAAGAGTTTATCTTAGAGGCTGATGCTAACCAAAGATCTCTCGGCATGCATTAAAGTACAAGGAATTATTTCAGAAAATTTGACAATGTACAATGAAAAATAACTAAATGTCAAATCTTTCAAAACCAAATAAAGAAATCTTCTGAAGCCAAAAGTGAAGTTTTTCAAAGCTTAAAGACAAAGTCTGTCGAAGCTTGAAAACTGAATTCTTCCGAACACTATGAAGTCATGTGTCTAGTTACACACTTTTGACAAAAGCAGACCATGTTTCTGATGCCGCCTCTGACGAATCACCAGCTTATATAAGTTAGTGATTACCTTTTTACTTTGTTAATCGTATAATATGATCTTTTATCTGCATCTTTTTTACTTTAGTACTTTTGCCCTAATTATAATACAATAGGATGTGAGTTATGATATGTTATAGTCACATGCCAAAAGATAATCTATCTTTTGACTTTACATTGAACTTGTTGTCTATTTTAATGTCTAGCTGGCCTTCAAAGTATGGTCGGTTGTAAGATATAATATAAAGTATCTCATTTCATTAGTCTTAGGACTAAACCTTGTAAAAGTTATAAAACACTTAAGAGAAATATACATTATACTTGAAACCAATCCTTGTGTTCTTGAGTGTTCTTACTTTATGTTTATTGTTATTTTGCATGGTTCCCTATTTTATCTAGTAAGTGTGTTATCTTAGACTGTGAAACTATTGTTAAACAAGCATAACCGGTCCTGCATGTTTTCTCTTATAATCATAAAAATATGATGGTTTATAAAATCAAAATTTATCGTTATGATGTGTTAAATTATATAAACGTTTCGACGTGATTTTTTTTCAAAACAGAGTTGTCAATATAATTTGTATCCATATCTACGGATCGAATACTAATATACGTAACTGAAATCAAGTATTATAAATTTTAGCAACCTGTGGCAAAAGCACGGGTTCACACACTAGTTATATAATACAGGTTAAAAGAAAAATAAAATTATAATCAATTTTTTTATGCTCACTCTTAGTCAATGTATTGATGATTTTAGCTCGTTAACGGTTGAAACTATGTCACATACCCTATAATGTAACCTCCTGCATCTCCTCCAAAATTTAGCACACTCGAAATATGAGTTTAAACCCATCTTCGGAATTGAACTAAAATATTAAATACTTAACAAAACTTCTAACAATTCTATAATTTATAAATTTCAACTTCAATATTTTATCTTGTTATATTTTTATAAAATCATGTAACCTATTTATATATCTAGTTTGATACGGGTACACGGGTTGCGGTAATTGATGTGTATCACCAAATATCATACTTGTCTCAAACCCATGAATTTCTATAAAATTAATCTTGTACCAGTGTACTCATATTTGAATGTTATATTTGAGTTTGGGTTTGAGTTTGTTTTTCACCTCTACTTCATAAGTCATAATGTATTCACAGTCTAATTACATATGAAACTTTTGCTTTAGTTGAATTATTTAGTAAATAGATCACTAAATTCACATTAAACTAATATAGCTAAATCATATTTTATTTCACAACCATGATTACAAGAAGATATTGTTCTTAATGATATCTACTAATCTAATTTTACTACTTTGATTACACAAACTTCTTTTTAAAATGCCACTAGGAGTTATCTCGTTTTTCTGGAGTGACATATCAGCGTCACGTTAACTTTTTGATTTTTCTCAATTTTTCTAATATTTTTTTCGTTTTGCAGGGTGTCATTCCATTTTATATTGGCTTCCTTTTTTTCAAATTTACTTTTTAAATTTGTATTTATATTTCATAGTTTATAATTAAATATGTACAAAGTGAAAATTTAAAATCAACTTGCAGGACCATTAGAAGGGGTGATGCACTTTGCAACACAACAGCACAATTGAGGAGAGTTCTTTAGAACACTTAACTATCAGATAGGGAACTGTTTAACTAGAGTAAGAGATGCTAAGAACACAAGTAAATAAGTGACAGAACAAGATAGCAAACAACACAAGTATTTGGTTTTCAAGAATGTTGTATATTGCTTCTCAATTTCTATTACAAAGTGTTACAAAGCATAATAGAAAGTTACAAGTACTTGAGATACATATACTACATCCTACAACCGACCATACTTTGAAAGCCAGCTAGATACATAAGACTAGACAACAAAATCAAATGTAGAGTCAAAAGGCAGATTGCCTTTTGACTTTGTGACTATGGCATGCCATAGCTCACATCCTAATATATTACAAAAAGGATTAAGTACATAAAGTAGAAAGCTTAGACTCAAGACCTCAATGTATAGTTTGCCTAAAGCATGGACTTTTTCACCAGCTTGTGAAAGTTGGTGAGTCAAACAGAATTACAGCAAAAAGGTGGTCCAACTTTATGGAAAAGTACATCAGATAATAGCATGTACATAAAAGTCTTCGAAAGAAATCTGTCTTCATAAACTGGCTTTGGAAGACTTTGTTTTGAAGCTTTGGAAGACTTCATATTTGGATTCAAAAGATATTGGTCTTGGCTTTGGAAGATTTTACACTTAGAATATTTCTTGTGCAAGGTGTAAAACTTCCGAAGCATTTCTACTTCAGTACTTTAGTGCATGTATGCAGAGAGACTTTGGATGCTTTGAATGTTTTGACTGCATCAGACTTATTGGAATCCTTACAAACTCCCCCTGGCTGATGCTACCAAAACATTTGAAGATCTTTATCAGTTGATAGTCCTCATCATGATGATGGCCAGGCCCTTCTTCATTAAATGGTCAGGATCACTTAGACTTTTATAGTATCATCTCATCTCAAATAGATCATGCAGAGGTAGGTTGATAAATCTTGCCATGTGTATAAATTCACACCACCTTGATCTCTAATCACATGCCATCTTTCTGGATTAGTTATGAAGGTCTAGGATAAGATGGGTCTCTCAAAAGCAAGAGGAGCCACTTGAATTGGAGTTGATTTGGGTGCCTCTTCATGCACTCCCTCAGGTTGATCTGACTCACCCTGAGGTATGGAGGTGGATGGTTTATACTTCTTCTTCTTTGACTATGGTTTAGAGACCATCCTTTTCCTCATCATTGATGACTTTAACTGAGAATACTGGTCTGCAGCACCTTGTTGATCAATCTTGTCTTGCTTAGTTGGGTGATCCTCCCTCACAGGTTCAGAAGAAGAAAGAGTTTGAACCGGCTATAGATCAGAAGATGAAGCTTGCTGAGGCTCAACAGGAGGTCCAGGTTGTGTTGTCTTAGGTTTTTCAACCTTAACCTCCACTTTAGGAAGAACTTCACTTAGAGGGAAGTGTAAGTCAATTAGCTCTCCTTTTTTGATCTTCTGCTTGATTACACTAATATGTTCATCCATGGTAGATAGAGACATAGAGCAAAGTCTTCTTTTGGAGAATCCATACAGCTTCAAGAACCTCATCATCCTTTGTCTGTCAGTAGACTTCTTCATGCTCTTTCGGATGATGGCTCTTGATCTTGCAGCATCTTCCCTCATTTTTCTTTTTGTTGCTTTTTGTTCTTTGAGTACTTAAAGCTTAAGTTGTTTGAGATACTCAAACTCTATGTACTCAAGGACAATGGAAGACGTGCAGATGCCTGGTATAGGCCTGTGGCACTCAGGTAGTTGATCATATTGATCCTATGTGTCTTTTTGTCTACTTGAGGTTCTTGGGGAGCCACAACCTCTTGTGTAGGACTTTTTTGAACTGGGGAGAGAGTGGGAGCATGCTTGTATAATCTCTTTTGTCTCTTCTCCTCTTTGATTTGGAGAAGTAACTTTGCATCCTTTTTCTCTCTTGACAATTCCATGTCAGCCAGTTCATTAAGTTCCTCTAAGGGGAGAGATATAATCTCATCAATGTCATATTTCCTGGTTTGCATGTAGGTAATCCTGATTGCCCTCAACTCATCATCTTGAGTGTTTGGTCTGGGGGCAGCCCTGATTGCAGCTTCTATGAATCCTGCAGACCCAGAGGAACTTTCTCCCCTTAGCTTCCTCTTCCTCTCTCTCCTCCTCAATATCCTTAGAAGTCATTTTTCTTTTCCCTTTTTCACTCACAGACCTTTGTAACTCAGGGTGGAGAGAGCTTTGGCCTTCATTGCTTGGTGTAGCCTCCAAGCTCTGGCTAGAGAGAGGTTGTGATACATCTTCACCAGCAGGTGTTTCATTAAGGGAATAAATTGCTAAAGTAGTTGTAGGTGTGATAGAGCTTTCAGGCTCTACCACTGGGCCTTGAGTCAAGGTTTCCCCTTCAAAGCTAATCTTAGTGTCTGCTTGAACATCCAGTTGACCAATAATATTACCTAATTGCCTTTGTCTCCTTCTTAGACTGAACTCTTCAGTAATTTTGTCCTGAATCCTTTGTGCCAGCCCGTCAGCTTGTCTAGGTTGTCTTGGATTGAAAAGTGGCATGTCGACAAGGTCAAGACTTCATAGTAGTTCAAAGTCTGAAAATTAAAGACTTCTTGTTTCCATTGAACTCTTTAAAGAATAAAGGCTTTTCTGTTTGCATCATACATCCACCTTATGATGTAGTTGAAGGTTCTTTAAAGTGGAGATGACACTACCCTTGGTATAACTTCCTAAAAAAGACTCTGAATGAAGAAATCTATAGAGTCCACATCAATGTGAACTTGAGGAAGTTGCTAAGTATGGATAGTTGTAAGTGAAGATGGTGAGTCCTCAATGTCCATACTTTGTGAAGAAGTCCCAGGTTCTGTGTTTATGATGACTTTCTCCCCCTTTTTGGTAACATCACCCACTTGCATAGGTGAGCTAGAGGTTAGATCAATCACATTCATAGGTTCTTGTGTTCTTGGTTGAGCTCTTATTAAAAGTCTCATAGCTGGTTTTTCCTTAAGATAAGTTATCTCAAGTTGCTGGTCATTGACCCTGTTATGCAGGGTAGTCACCTGAGATTCAAGATGACTAACCTTAGAGACTAGATAGGTGCATGTTTTTGACAGTTTCTGCACCTTTAGCCTCAGAGTCCCCTCATCTTCATTAGAAGAATCATGGGGGATGAGAGAATTGGACCAAAGTCTTCTCTCTCACCACCAGCATGAAGTTCTTGGATGCTGGTTTTCCTCTGCTCATTTACAATTTCAGTTGAAGTGTCAATGGGCTGAGTTTCCATGGTTGAGGTCTAAATGATGTAATCACTTGCTGAAGTGAGATCCTCTTCCATATGAATTTTCTGAACAGGTTCAGAAGTATCCACCTCAATAATAGGTGACTAATGTGGGCTAGACACAAGTGACTGAGGTGCACTCATCTCTCTTTGAGTAGAGGAAGAGTAGAGAGACTCATGGTACTCACTAAAACCTAAATTTTCATCAGTATAGAAGTCAAGGTTAGGAATTGGGTGGTTTAAGTCTAGAGGCTGGGGATGGTAACTATCCTTTGAAGGTTGTTTACCTGAGTGTTGAGACTCAGAGTGAAGGCTTAAGGCAGTTGGGCTTGTGAGCTCATCAGGCTGAGCATGAGAAACCTCAACATTGATCCTTACAGAGATAAGTGTGGATTGCTCCTCAGGAGAAGTGGGAGCTCTAATATCCACTTCCTCCTGTTTGGTTGAGTGTATAGGGGCCTGCATAGACTCAATAGCTTGAGCATGGATTTTGTTTTGATTTTCTTTTGTAAGTGTGGGTGATTTGAGGTCTTTTGGTGGTTGGGAGGTAGAAGGTGTGGGTTCAACACTAGCTTGTGTTGCTAGGTTGTCATATTGAGCAATAAGCTCTAACATTTGGGGACAAAGGGCTGTTTCTACCCCTGTGAAGCCTACATTGGCTTCTTTAAGATTTTAAAGATGTCAGGCTCATCTGTCTCAATTTAAAAACATTACATGTTTCCCTCTACTGTGAGCCTAGTTCATAGTTGAGAATGTATTGAACATATCTTGGAAGCATGTAATACTCTAAGGAGTCCAAGTTAGCAAGTAAATTTGTATAAACAAACTGAGAGTACCTGAACTTGACCTCTTGATCCATTCCATACACTATGAAGGAAAGATCCTCAGGAATCTAGTCCCACCCTCCATGCTTGTTAGACAAGCTGTGAATAACCACATGAAGCAGGTATTCAACTGGGATGAGACCTTCCCTTTCCTGAAGGTCTTTACAGAGAAATCTCCCTCATAGCCCATCTGCTCGAATGATTGACAACCTCCTTTGGAAAGAAAAACTCACCTTCTTCATCATCTAGCTGAAGATGAATGTTGATGATGGCCGGAGTGATAAAGATTGTCCTTCCCCGCACTGTGGCAGACAGTGCCTTCTCCCCATCCCTATGGACCGCTTAGCAGGTCTTCCAAAATTCAAGCAAGTGATCCTCATAAAGAGTAGGATCAATGGTGAGGGAGGTGAAGTAGTTGAACAAAGCCAGAAAATGGCAAACCTCTGAGAAACTATCATCTTTCTCAGAGTTCAACAGAGAAACCTGGTTGGGTTGCCTATGAAGTTGCATGGAGAAATCAAGGTTGTTTCTAAGATTTAGATTTTCCATTTTGAGAAGCTTAAAGGTGAAGGAAGATGAAGAACAAAGGCGGTTTGGGGAGATTTAGGTTTGAGAAATAGTGCAAATGAAGAAGATAGTGAAAAAGAGGGGAACCGTTGGGTTTATATATGAAAAGGATCTGAGACAAAGTTAATGAAAGAGGATAAACTTTGAAATATGGAAGTTGGTCCCACCTCTGAAAAGTAGTTTTCTTTTGCCCAAAAAGTAGTTTTCTTGGAAGTCAAGAAATCTTCTAAAGGTTATTTTGCTCGGAAGTTCTTGAAGGAAAGCTTCCGAAGGAAAATTGACTTCAGAAGATATTTCAAAGATTTTTGAGAATTTTGCTTCCAAAGAGAACAATGAATTATGTAGGTGATAAAATAGACAACTTAGGACACACGGGTTTTAGAAATAATATGATTAAGTTTTAAGAAAATCTACTCAAAGTTAATCATTCCAATAGCTAATACAAGATATTTGAATCTCTATTCATCAAAAGCTTTGGTGAACATATCAGCATATTGTTCATTTGTGTTAACTTTGACTAGTTTGATTGATCCTTTTTCAAAGTTATCTCTAATCAAATGATACCTAATATTGATGTGCTTTGTCCTTTAGTGATGCCCAAGATTTTCTATGATTGAGATATCAATGTTGTTGTTTATGTGGATGGGAGTCTCCTTCAAGTTGAATCCATAGTCCAGCATTTGATTTTGAATCCAAAGCACTTGAGCATAGCAGCTTGCAGCAATAATGTATTTAGCCTCAGCAGTTGATGCACATACACAAGTTGTTTCTTGCATTGCCAAGTGACTATCCTTCCACCAGAAATTGACATCCCCCTGATGTAGACTTTACGGTCATGTTACAACCACTATAGTCACTATTGTATAAGCATATAGATTGAAGTCATAGTTCTTTGGATGCCAAAGGCCAAGCGATGGATCACCTTTGAGACATCTTAGAATTCTTTTGACAGTGATTAGGTGTGACAACTTAGGGTTGGCTTGATATCTTGCACAAATACATGTAGCAAACATGATATCAGGCCTGCTAGCTGTGAGGTACATAAGATACCCAATCATTGCCCTGAAGAGATGCTTATCAACACACTCTCCCTCAAGATCAGGTCCAATGGAGTGGTTTCTGGCTATGGGTGTCTTAGAAACCTTACAATCAACCATGTTGAATCTTTTAAGTATGTCTTGAACATACTTTGACTGACTTATGAAGATTCCATTGTCAACTTGCTTAACTTGAATTCGTAGAAAGAAATTGAGTTCCCCCATGGCACTCATTTCAAACCTATCTTTCATCAGCCTTTTAAAGTCTTTGTAAAGCTTTGAATTAGTTGACCCAAAGATAATATCATCCATATATACTTGAACTAGCATAATGTCATTTCCTGTTCTTTTGATGAAGAGAGTTCTATCAATAGTACCCCTCTTATAGTCATGCTGACAGAGATACTATGATAGAGTCTCATACCACTTTCTTGATGCTTGGTGCGGCCCATAAAAAGTTTTATCAAGCTTGTAGACATAATCAGGATGATATCTGCAAACCCATATAGTTGTTTGACATACACCTCTTCATAAATCACCCCCATAAAGAAAAGCAGACTTGATATGAAGCTGGTAAACCTTGAAGTTCTTGGATTTAACAAAAACTAGGAATATCTTGACAGCTTCAAGTTTTGCTACAGGAGCAAAAACATCTGTGTAGTCAATTCCTTCTTTTTGAGTATACCCTTGAACAACTAGTCTAGCCTTGTTCTTGATGACAATTCCTCTATCATCCTTCTTATTCCAAAACACCTATTTGGTTCCTATATTAGTCTTCCCATGAAGAAGAGGACATAGGTTCCAAACCTTCTGCCTTTTGAATTGAAGTAGCTCCTCTTGCATAGCTTCAACCCAACTTCCATCCTTTAGAGCCTCATCATTTTCTTTGGCTCTATCTGGGAAAAAAACAAGAGTGAAGACAAACATTTGCATCATGGGTTTGTCCTCTTGTTCTTACCCTTGTATCAACATCTCCAATGATGTTGGCAGAAGCGTGAGACTTGTGGATCCTTAGCTGGGGGATCACAGCAAGTTGCTTAGACATATCAAAATTAGAGAAATTTAGATCTGGTAATGAGAGTTCACCCTCCACATCAGCACACTTATCAAGATTAACTTGATCCAATGAGTGTGTGATATCATTGATGTTGTCATCATGGAGTGGTTATCAGCATCAAGAAATTCCTGATCACTGTCACCACCACCATGCTCTCAAACATTTGAAGCTCCTTCTTTTGAGTTGTGTGCCTCTAAGCTAGAATTTGAAGGCACTCCAGAAGCATCAGCAGGATTGTCATTAATGTGCTGGTAGAAGCTTCATTTGTAGGATTTGTTACCACTAGAGCTCAATATGTGTTGCTTGTAGGTATTTAACTCAAATCTTGGATCAGGATCACCTGTAGGTAATATATCCATGAACCCTAAAACATTCTCACAAGATTTATTAAAATAGTTAGTAACTAAATCAAGATCAAATAGCCAATCAGGACCAAAACTTTCACATTGGGAGTGTGCTCATTGAAAGTCACATTGGTTGACTCTTTAACTATTTTAGTTCTGAGATTGTATACTCTATAAGCCTTAGCTTGGGAAGAGTATCCAACTAAGTGTCCATCATCTGATTTCTCAGCAAACTTTGCAATTTGATCTTTGGTATCAAGATGGTGCAAGGACATCCAAATGACCTGAGAAAACCAATGAAAGGTTTTCTCTTGTGCCAAAGTTCATAAGAGTCTTACCATGAGTCTTAACCACTAAACCCCAGTTTTGCATATAGCAGGTAGTATTGTCTGCCTCAGCCCAGAAGGAGATGGGCAGTTTAGAGTCAAACAACATAGTTCTTGCAGTTTCAATAAGTGTCATGTTTCTCCTCTCAGCAACACCATTTTGCTAAGGAGTCCTGGGAGCACTATATTGTCTTGTAATACCCTTTTAATCACAAAATGTACCAATGATTTGGTTCTTGAATTCAATTCCTTGATCACATCTTATGGTCGGACCTTGTGATCACATTGATTTTCAATCTTTAAGATGAAATTCTTCAGAATCTCAGGAGTCTCATCCTTAGTTCTAACAAAGAAGAACCAAGTGAATCTTGTAAAATCATCTGTGATCACTAAAGAATAAAAGTTCCTTCCTAGACTCATTACACTGGTAGGGCCAAAGAGATCCATATGTAACAAGTATAGGGGAGTAGTGATGGAGTTTCTTTCTTTTGGCTTATGAGATACCTTGTGTTGCTTCCTTTTCAGGCATGCCACATAATGATCATCACTTGTAAACTCTTTCTTTGGTATTCCAGTTACCAAATCATTCTTAATAAGTTTATTCATGTTTTTTAAAGTTTATATGGCACATTCTTTTATGCTAGAGGAAAGACTCATCATTATTTGTTTTAGATAGAAAGCATGAAACTTCTCCTAAGGGATATTTTCTTGCAAATCCATCTTGTACATGTTCCCTCTCCTGGGGGCTTTGAGCAGGATATGCTCATAAGGAATGATCACTTCGGGCTTGAGGACAATGCATTCATGCTCAGTAAAGAGCATGTTATGACTCTGATCACAAAATTGGGATACACTCAGAAGATTGTACCCAAGATCCTTGACAAAATTTACATTTTCAATGCTGAGCTTACCATCTGTGAACTTGCCCTTTCATATAATGTAACCTCCTTCATCTCCTCCAAAAGCAACTGGTCCTCCATAAATTCTTTGAAACTTTTGGATTAGTGACCTATTACATGTCATGTGTCTGGAACAACTACTGACAATGATCCATACATTCTTGTTTGTCTTGAGCTGTTCCTGCACAAAAGAGATGGCTAGTTACATTTGGAAACCCAAGCCTCATTGGTCTTGGGCTCATCAAAAGAAGTTGAAGACAATGCAATAGTAATTGATCCTATAGTCATGCTAGAGAGATCATTTGCTGAAGAACTCTCAGCCACTTGGCCTTTCTTTGACTTCCACACCACCTTTGGAAGCTTAGACTTGACCTTCATACTTTGGAAGTTTTGATGACTGGACCTTCGGAAGATCTTGCATTCAGTACAGCAGCTTTAGTACTTCGGAAGTATTCCTTCTTTCCGAGACCAAAGTTTCTTCCGAAGGAAAGTTTCCACTTGTCTTCTTCTTCATTTTGGAGCTTCGAAGGAAAAAGATTTTCCTTCCGAAGCTTGTTTCTTTTTCTCCAGACTCTTAGAAGTTTCTTTCTTTATGATGTGGAGAGTACTCTTTGGATTGTAAACACAATCCTTAGCAAAGTGAGAGGTACTCCCACACATAAAACAATCTATTCTTCCTTCTAGGAGTCTTCTTTTATGAACAAGGCTGAATTTGATCACTTTCACTCTCCATATTTATATTCTCAAATGATGTGACAATTCTTGTGGGGTTAGAGCTACCTTTGGAGCTTGATGGTTCATGTTGTACAGAAGTGGTGCACAACTTATCAGCCTTCTTCTGATGATGGGATGATTTGGACATGAACTAGAACTCTTGTTGTTGGAGTTCAAGTTTGTGTCCTCAGCTTTAACCACTTAAAATCTTGCAGAAATAAAAACTTGTTTCTGTGCAGAATTGAAGGTGGCCTTGATATCTTGAGCCTTCTTTGCCTTTCTCTTGTTCCTTCTGATCAAGTTCTTTCTCTTGGACTTGGTCATTCCAATAGCTTTATTCTCCTTAGAGAGATGATGACCCTTCTTAGAATATTCTTCTACACTCTTCTCAGAGCCATTCTTTATTATCTCCTCTTCATCCTCTTTAGTCAAGGGGTCTATGAGGGAAGCTCATCTTCACAAGTTCCACACCTAGGAGATCTTACATACAAGTCTATGTGTGGAGGAGCTATCTCATAAGATCCCAGTCCTGCTTATTCTGATAACAAAATTTTACATGTAAGGATGAGGATATCATGTTCTTGAAGGTCTCTTCTTCAAGAACATATTTTTCTGCCATGGCTTTGCTGATCACAAGCTCAGCCTGACATTCAGTGAACTTAGATATGAGATCCTTGATCTGAGTCCTATAATTGGTGTGCTCATGTTTAAGAACTGAAATGGTTTTCTCTAAGTCCTCTATCTTTAACTTATAATCATTTTAAGCTTTTTTGAAATCAGATTTTAAGATATTCAAGGACTCAAGATCAAATCTCATCTCTAAGTTGTAGGACTTGTATCTATTAACTTTAGCAATACATTCAAGAGTGCAAAGATGTTCCAATACCTTGGCTTCATTGTGATTACCCATGAGTGTTTGATTTGGAGATGCATCTTCCACCTGAAAGCCCCAGTCAAAGCCTTCTTCTTCAACAGCAACTGCAGCTTGTTGCTTTGGCTTCTCATCCTTGGGCCCTTTCTCAGTGTAGTTTGGTCTAGCTTAAGTCTGGCCATCATTTGTTCTTGGTGCCTTGCACTCTCTAGCAAAATGTCCCATCTGGTTACAGTTGTAAAACTTTACCTGCTTTTATCTAGCCCAAACTTTCCACTAGCTGCATTGCTAGGAAACTTCCTCTCTATCCTATTGTAGAACTTCTTGGCTCTGTGAGTGAGAAGAGCCATATACTAAACTATCTCCATATACTCCAGATCATCTGTGTGGAGACAATCCAAATCTTCAAGGGTGAAGAGAAATTTTCCTGTGGATTCATCAGCAGAAATAAAAGCCTGAGAAGAACTTGTCTCTTGGAAGGGACTTCCTTGAGTGTAGCTTTCTTTTGGAGTTTCTAGGAATATGATGAATGGACCTTTTTGTGAGTTGTTAGAGTAACATATGAGATGATGTTGAGGTTCTATACTATCCCTTTTAGTCACATGAAGGGCTGAACCCATTTGATTGCTAGAGTTACCAGATGAGTTTTGCATGTTCATCTCCATCTGGTATCCACTGAGAATACCATACAACTCAATCAGAGTAAGAGTCTTAAGGTTCTCAGTCCTCTTGATAACAACACAGTAATGTGTCCATTGTCTAGGAAGAGAGGACATAAACTCCTCACAATATCACTAATCTCAAGAGTTACTCCAACATCCATTAGAGTACCCACAATCTTAACATACCTGAAGTATTGTGAGTTATGGTTTCACCTATTTTAAAGGTGAAGTTTTCAAATTGTTCTTTAGGAAATCCTTCTTGTTCTCTTTGGCTTCAGTAGAACCCTCATACATTAGTTTCAATGCATCCCACAACTGTTTAGCTGTTTTGAATTTCTTGAAACCTTTGTAGATGGAGTTTGGAAGAGCAACTTGAAGGGTTGTCATGGCCTTTTGATCTATCTTTATTCTCTTTCTGTCTTCATCAAAAAAATCAACCACAACCTTTGGAATCATACCACCACCGGTAGAAGAAGAGGTGCATGGTACGTAAGGTCCTTCAACAATAGAGTCCATCCTGAAGTCTTGAGACTTGCTAAAGCCTTCCATTTTTTGACACCAAGTATCAAAGTCTTCAGGAGTGATCAGTGGAGACTTTGTCATAGTTCCAATTTCCATATCAGCTTAATGATAGCTGTCATTTGAGTTATTAAGTGTTTTGTGTGTGTGTGTGGATCTTAAGATAGTGAAATCTTATATTATGAGCCTAAAATGCTCTGATTTAAAATAGGACCGTTAGAAGGGGTGATGCACTTTACAACACAACAACACAATTGAAGCGAGTTCTTTAGAACACTTAACAGATCAAATAGGTAACTGGTAACTAGAGTAAGAGATGCTAAGAACACAAGTAAATAGACAGAACAAGATAGCAAATAACACAAGTATTTGGTTTTCAAGAATGTTATATATGGCTTCTCAAGTTCTATTACAAAGTGTTACAAAGCATAATGGAAAGTCACAAGTACTTTAGATACATATACTACATCCTACAGTCGGCCATACTTTGAAAGCCAACTAGATACATAAGACTAGAAAACAAAATCAAATGTATAGTCAAAAGGCAGAGTCAAAAGGCAGATTGCCTTTTGACTTTGTGACTATGACATGCCATAGCTCATACTAATATATTATAAAAAAGATTAAGTACATAAAGTAGAAAGCTCAGACTCAAGACCTTAATGTATAGTTTTCCTAAAGCATGGACCTTTTCACCAACTTGTAAAAGTTGGTGAGTCAAACAGAGTTGCAGCGGAAAGATGGTCCAACTTTGTGGAGAAGTACATCAGATAATAGCATGTACATAAAAGTCTTCGAAAGAAATCTGTCTTCATAAACTGGCTTCGGAAGACTTTGTCTTTGAGGCTTTGGAAGACTTCATATTTGGCTTCGGAAGATATTGGTCTTGGCTTCGGAATATTTTACACTTAGAATATTTCTTGTGCAAGGTGTAAAACTTCCGAAGCATTTCTACTTCAGTACTTTAGTGCATGCATGCAGAGAGACTTTGGATGCTTTGAACATTTTGACTGCATCAGACTTATTGGAATCCTTACAAACTTTTGTTAAACTAAAAATAATAATATCATAGAATAATTTAATAAACATAAAATAACATCTAGCACTAGAATTATCATCCCCAACATCAGTGCAAGAATACACCAAGTGGTCTTTTAAGATGAACCCAAGTTTGTTTGTTGTTGCTATTCTTCAACTCTTGTTGTCATTGCATCAATCCATCTTGTTATTATTCATCTTGCATAAGGCAGAACTTCTTGTCATGAAGACAGAATCTATGCTTGGCTTCAGTTTGACTTAAGATGATAAAGCTCTTGATCTTCTCTATAAGTTATTCTTGTGATATTAATTATGTGACCAATCTCTTGCCTTTTCTAGTCAGTCTCTCAGGTTCTACATTCTTATCGTCGTTAAGATTGATGTCCACAAGTTGAGCTTATGAAGATGTTGGGTAATGGCCAGATTCATCGGTTTTTTTTATCTTTTTTCGCTTTCGACTTATTACCCATTATAGGAATATTAGCTCAGTTGGTCAGACCGAACAATCCTTCATGCCTCCATGTGTGGAAAATATCTTTGTTGCAAATCTTCTTGTAGTCCAAATTGGCTTTCTGAATCACATATTTCTCACTATTGTTGCTAGACCACAAAGCATCTACTCTTTATCGGTAAAAAATGTTATATATTATCATGGCATGATTTAGATCTCTCCATTTTTAAATATAGTTGATCTAGACTTCAATCGTTGCTTTTCATTTGAATGTCTAAAAGCTAAAACATTAATATTTTAACAAATTATAATTATAATTAGACATTCTTTAAAATGCCATTTCGATTTTGATTGATCTATCTTTTAGCTTTGTATTCTCTTTTACTCTACTCTTCCTTTGCGTTTAACTTGGAAACTCGTCGTTGTCCCCTACCAATTCCTCCTACCCAACACCTCTATTTCCTCACTCGATAGAAGAAGTGTTTTATCACTAGAATCACAGTATTCAATAGTCTTGAAGATTGCTTCAGTGTGATTATGACACGAGAAAGTTTGCATATAGGTTGTAGTAGGAGGTTGGAATTATGGATAATACACCAAGATGTCAATGGGTGAGATTGTTGAGAAGATGGTTGCGAGGTTTGTTTTTTGTTTAACGAAGCTTTCAGAATCATGGTTCTTTTTAGGAGATTGGGATGATGATTACATATTGTTTAAAGAAAATTATAAGGGGTTGAATGATTTTTAGATAGTAGATTGTTTTAGAAGCTTCTAAAGAAAGGGTGGCATGATGATCGGTTGAATGATTGTTATGCATTGGTCTGTAATGGTAAAGAAAGGGTGGTGTGATGATTGGTGATACCCAAAGATTTTTCACCAGGTCAAGGTCTTTTTCTTCACCAGGTTTGGGGGTGGGTTCCACCCTAGGTCGGGTTTTTCCCACCCTCCTCCAATGCCAACTCCGTATGCCCTAAAAAGGTAATCTATATTAATAATTATATAGCTTGATTGTGTACTTAGTGTCAAGGGAATAATCTTTAGTTTTTCATTGTTGAAAACTTCTCATGATCACCATGATAATAATGTATGTAAATTATTATCACGTAAACAATGGCACCAAAAACCATGATTATGAAAACATATAGTCAATCAATGGTTACTACATTGGCACTATGATATTCAGTGGGGAACATGATATTTCATCATCTCATTAAACAAGACTATGTTATGTTGGATATCATACATATGTTATTTAATTTTCAGATTGTGGAAGCATATGTATGAAAAATGTAGGCCATAACCCCAGATCATCCATGAAAAGTCTAGATGCAAACCAATAATCAAAACATAACCATAGGGAGTTTAGGGTTCATTCGGGAGTTGGAGACGTAAAATAAACAAGACACCACTTATTAACGATTTTGTTGCTAAATCATGTAACACGAACAAAAACATGAATGCCATAACTAAAACCAAAACCTAGATCTCTATCCAATTTGATTTGAAACACCAAAAACTAAACCTTGAATATTTATCCAGTTTTCTTTGATCTCATGACAAGACCATTAGTGACAAAGTCGGGGGTGATGACACATCGGTGGCAATGACGTGTGTAGCAAATAGCAACAGCATGTGAGGCACACATGGGTAAAAAATACAGCAACTGCATGATGATGGCACACTAGCGAGCAACAGTGGCGATTAAGGAGGTGATGGTGACGCCTAACTATACGACAAAGGTCCTAGATAATAACAACAAGTTGAGGGGAAAATTAAGGTTACAACTCTTGCAACTTCGAGTAGAGTATGTGTGTCTATTCTACACCCTTGATGACCCATTTATAATCCTAATTGTAGTTCGTCTACAAGTTAGGGTTATGGTTATGCTGATTACAAGTTCAACACATGCATTTATCATATAATTACATTCAAACTCTAACTTTATTTTAGCCATAGTCATTTGTAAATTCAAATTCTAAATGTAAGTTAATCAATTTTATAGGATTAATTATTTGTAATTTTAAGTTCCAAATGTATTTCAAATAACCTACGTATTTATTTAATATATAATTATATCTCCTTATCATAAATCTGTGTAATGCCCTTTTTAACTCCATAAAAGTCATTTCCATTATTCTTGCAGGATCAGTTTTTGTACTTAACACAAATATTGTTCTCTTAAACTCACTAAGTAACACTCGGGTTTGTGATGAAGCAGAATCCTTCTAAAAGTTGATGATAATATACTAAGTAAATCAAGACAAACATAAGAGAATAGTTTTTCAAGATACTTGTATATATTATTCCTCAACTAAAAGTATTATAAGACTCTTACAAGCATATTACATGAGTTACAATGAGAAACTATATATACTACTACTACCTATAGCCGAATATACCTTGATACTAGCCGGAAACCTTAGACTAAAGCAAATACTACAAAGCTAAAGTTAAAGGTATCCTAGATAAAATATTATCTAAGATATGACATGTCCATGACTTACCTTTTGTCACCAACTAAAGTTGGCAACTATACTAAGTGATAAGGTATGAAGAGTGGATTAAAGTAAGGTCAACTACATGGATGTGGGAAAGTGCCATGTAGTATCTTAGAGATTTGCAGCGGAGTGTCAGAGAGACCATACTTATATCCACTGGTTCATAGTAGCTACTTCCGAAGGTTAACTGGCTTCAGAAGAACTTGTTCTTCCGAAGCCACTTATACTTTAAAAGTGGCTACTTCTTCTGAGGCTTCCTTGGGACTTCATACTTCAAAAGTTGTAGTCTTCATTTCTTCTAAGTGTTGAGCTTCCGAAGAGCAGAGACTTTGTCTTCAGAAGCTGAAGCTTATCTTCGGAAGTTCCTTAGACTTGTCTTTGAAAGTTCAGCAGATGTCTTTGGAAATGCTGAAGTTGTCTTCGGAAGAGCCTTATTTATTGTACTCAAAAAGTCTAAGTGTTTGGTTTTGGTTGCACTAGCCTTTTTAGATCCAACAATTACCATCAAAATAAAGTTCATAGAGTTACATACAAGAAGATGAACATACAAGGTATGTTACCTCATCTCCCCATGATTCTTCTCAAGAAGATGACGGAAGTATGCAATTCACCATAAACGACCTACTCACTAAAGTCTTAAACCTTGAATTCAGGGTTAAGACTTTAGAGGATAGGTCCGCCACTCAACAACTTGAGATTGAAAATCTTATGGCTAAACATACTAAGAGATATGTTAAGCATGTACCAATTCAGGTCTTAATGACTTCTTCCTCTAGCTCATCTAGCTCTCAAGATGATGCTACCAAAAAGGGGAGAAAGTTCAAAGACGATCACACATGGTGTCCAAAAGCTCAACCATTTTAATGCTTTCTTCAAGATATCCTATTCAGCATTCAGATGTTTTCTTGGAGCCTCCTCCAATCACCCTCCAGGTGGACCCAATGATGCTCAAAGATCTAAACAGGTTTCTAACCTTGTTTCTTATGGGATCTTCTATGTGATAGCCAGGTCCAGATGTTTTGTGGCCTATGTTCGAGCTGAAGAGCTTTAGAGGCTGAATACACCTTCTACTACTGTTGAGGAAGTTGGTCAACCTAAAGTTAACATGGAACCTGAGATTGATTTCGAAGGGGAAATGGAAACTGATGGCCCAACAACCATAATGGTGGGACAGATAGTGTATTGCTACAGACTTCCAAAGCTAAAGTCAAAGCTTCGGAAGAACAATTTCAATCTTTCGAAGCTGAGAAGCTGCGAAAGGGCTTTACTCCTTGTCTGATGATCTTATCATCACAGATGCAATTCTGGAACTAGCATATGAGGTGAATAGTGAGGGCTTCCTCAAGTTACCCATTACTCAAACACCATCATCACCAAATGCTCCAACCACCACTCAACAACCTGAACTCTCTGCTCAAGAATCTCCAAAGTCTAAAGCTTCCGAAGATGTCAAAGGAAAGAGGAAACTGACTGCGGAAGAACTTCTAGAAGAGGAAAGGTTGGAGAAATTAAGAAGAAAAGGAAGACTCCCCTCTGAGAAAATACTAGTTGCAAGTAGCAAAGCAACTGTACCCAACCAGGAGGCAGTCAATAACCAGAAAAGAGTGGAAGTGATTGACAGGCTTGTCAAGCTGGGAGCTACAAGTGAAGATGTACTCCCATTACCACTTGAGGAGCTGATTGAACTGGAAAAGACAGCCTTGTTGATAAGAGAACAAGAAGAAGCAACGAGGTTGGCCTTGGAAGAAGAAAACATGAGGAAAAAGGAGGAAGCTAATCAAAAGCTTAGGAGTGAAATGATAGCTTTCCTGAACTCCAGAGGATTCTCTCTTGAAGAACTTGCTCCACACAACAATGATACAATCCTATGGCTTGCAAACAAAGAACATGATCAAATGGAGAAGGAGAGAAAGAGGGCCTCCAAGGAAAAACTAAAAGAGAAGAAGAAGAAGGAAGATGATGCTAAGCTTGCAGCCATGAAGAAGTCTAAGGAGAAAACCTGGATGAAAGACTATCTCAGGGCCCATGGCTTATCAGGCAGGTAGGTTGGACCTATGTCTCTGAAGACCCTGCAACGTATGTTAGTGAAATCAAGGCTAACATACGCTCAAGAAGAAGGAAAGAGATGTACCGAAGAGTACAGGGATGACTTTCACATCTACTCCACAATCACAGCCTGAACCCGAACCTATCCCTTTCCCTTTCCTTATTAAAACCAAACCAACCTTTGAGCCTTACACCCCTGAACCCACATCATCAACCTTACCCACTTCCTCACCCACTCAATCCAAACAACCACCAAAACTACCCATCCTCAAACCTAAAACCTTACCCAGAACCTAAACCTCTCCCACCAAACAACCACCTAAGTCATCCTCTTATCCATATAAGTCTCTTTCCTTGGAAGAATTCAAGGAGATCAAGACAAAGCTCATCAAGTGTACAACTCTAAGTGACATCTCCTATGAGGAGGAGTCTGTCAAGCTAACCTATGTTGATGGATCCTCATGTTCCCTCATAAGAGATCAATTCCTTAATCTGCCTAGAGGAACATTGGACCAAGCTGCAAAACTCTTTGACCTCAACTCTGATACCTGAACAACAAAGAGAAGAAGCTAAGAGAAAGCTGGTGACTTTGCTGGATACAAAGAAAGGTGACAAGGTTCCTAGTTAGCCCCTTATGCCAAGAAAGAAGATTATCTAGTGGAGGTTTGAAGACTCTTCTCACAAATTTGTTGTTGAGAGAGAGAATGGAGAGATAAACAGGCTCAATGCCTCATCTCTGTTACACTTATGCAAATTTGATATTGTTGAGTTAGCAGAGAAGCCATTCTCCAACCCTTGAACTCCGAGATAACTGTTCACATCAAGAATCATCTAAGCATCATTCATCTGGTCGAGCTGACTACAAGGTCCAAGATTGAAGATAGATGAAATTAAGAGAGGATGAGGAAATGAAAGGATCAGCAACCAAAGGCAAAGCCTTTCTTCAAATGGTTGAAGGTTCCAACCTTGTATCCATCAATTAGATAGGAGTATGACTATAACTCCCGTCAACTAACTCTCTTCAGGGGGGCACAACAAAGGGTGCATGTCATTTAGAGTGATAGACTGGATCTCCTGTCCACTAATAACTTGTACAAACTTCTCAGCACAACTTTAGGGAAAAACAAAGAAACGGATAAACATCTACTGTCCCTAGTGCTGAAGGTTTTGAGAAGCATGAATAAGAGGTTTTGGTAACATCAGCCTAGGGGGAGTTTGTTGGATATAGAAAGGCTGGTGTAACCAGAACCAAACACTTAGACTTTTTGAGTACAACAAATAAGGAACTTCTGAAGACAACTTCAGCACTTTCGAAGACATCTGCTGAACTTTTGAAGAGAAGTCTAAGGAACTTCTGAAGATAAGCTTTAGCTTCCGAAGACAAAGTCTCTGCTCTTCTAAAGCTCAACACTTAGAAGAAATAAAGACTACAACTTTTGAAGTATGAAGTCCCAAGGAAGCCTCGGAAGAAGTAGCCACTTCCGAAGTATAAGAGTTCTTTCGAAGCCAGTTAACCTTCAGACGTAGCTACTATGAACCAGTGGACATAAGTATGGTCTCTCTGACACTCCGCTGCAAATCTCTGAGATACTGCATGGCACTTTCCCATGTTCATGTAGTTGACCTTACTTTAATCCACTATTCACACCTTATCAGTTAGTACAGTTGTCAACTTTAGTTGGTGACAAAAGGTAAGTCATGGACATGTCATGACTACCATATCTTAGATAATCTTTTTTCTAAGATACCTTAATAGCTTTGTATTATTTGCTTTAGTCTATGGCTTCCGGCTGGTATCAAAGTATATCCGGTTGTAGGTAGTAGTATATATAGTTTCTCATTGTAACTCATGTAATATGCTTGTAAGAGTCTTGTAATACTTTGAGTTGAGAAGTAATATATAAAAGTATCTTGAAAAGCTATTCTCTTGTGTTTGCCTTGATTTACTTAGTATATTATCATCAACTCTTAGAAGGATTATGCTTTATTACAAATCCGAGTGTTACTTAGTGAGTTTGATAGAACAATATTTGTGTTGAGTACAAAAACCAAACCTGCAGTAATGTTGTCAACTATCGTTACTTGAGCTTATAATACAACTTATTACATATGTTTTTATTGGTCATACATCGTAATATAGTGCTAAGTTGATAATTCATATAAATTTTATAACTTTTATGGCTTAAACATAAATTTAAAATTGATTCATTCATGAGTGTACACTAGTGTACGATTAGAGTCCTTTTGTCCCACATGAGAGAACTATATCCAAAATCATTTTACTAAGTGTGCGCACCAATCTTTTTGACAAGTTATACACCTAAAGTATAGTGATTATTATTTTTTCCTTTTTAAGAAAGTTCTTTCTTGTTTATGTGGAATTCAAATAGAAACTAGCCCTCATATATTAAGATCGATAGCTAAATTAATAAGGAAACAATTGATGAGAATGAACAAAACAACATAGAATGTATACATTCCTTATATGTGGATGATGTTAACTTATAAAAGGATGAGATTGTGTGAAAATCGATGACATGCTTATAATAATGCTGAGTATCAAGGAACAAATTATTTAGCATGGTTTGGTGGTTGGAATGGATGCACATAAGTATTCCATTTTGCTAAGTTGAGAGAGAGTTGAAAATGTGAAGTTAAAGGTCAATATTACATAGACGGTATTAAGTAACAAGTAATAGTAAGCCTCTCGCAAAGGTCGGTCATTATGATCTCCATGATAAGACTCCAAACATCACTTAAGTTCATTGCTTATATAAGTGTACACATGAGACACATCTTTCTCCCTCCATTTATCTATATATGTATGTACTGATATTCAAATGATGAAGCTATCGAAAACACTTAATCAAGAATGCAAATGCAATCTAGTTGTTGAAACAGTAGAAGTGCTGAAGATTAAGTCTGCCTACTAAAGACTTTATCTACCAAAGAACTATGTCTCAGCTTGTAAACTACGTCTATTGATTAGCAATTGTATATTTGATATACTTTTTTTGGAACAAACATGTCAATGCTGAAAAATAATGGCGCAGCCATGACCCTACAACTTTTGAAGATTTGCTCTACCGATTTGTTTGTCAATTTTTGTATAATTTATATAACCAATAGAAATACATATTCTTGGTATGTTGTAATACATAGATCAGTGGCTGTAACTTGCCATTGATCGTAAGCCTAAAATTAATGATCATGATTGATTCTACTATTTAGTTTTCATAGTATAAACACCTAATACTTATACAATTTAGAGGTTGCTTTTTTGCCCACTTGATTTTGTTGTTAGATGTTTGTAATTATGCAAAGTATTTACTGAAGGATACTTTGAATGAACTTTAACTGTTTATTTATATTTCAAGTATATGTGCTTTATTCTAGAAGTTATTAGATATTTCACATTTTTTTAATTTTTGATTTATAGAAGTTCTTGTTCCAACAGATTCTACAACCTATGTGTTTATTCTTTGTATGAGTTTAAATAGATAGATTGTCTTTATGTAGAAGGAATGGAGTTTGTTGTGATACGATACTAATGTTCATGTATTTTGTATTGTCAATGCTGATGCAATTACAAGATGATAGATTCTTTCTAATTGTGCATGAGTGAAAAGATGATATGACCTGCTTAGAACATGCATTTATGTAAGCATTAATAAGCATTAATAAGCATTGAATGTGATGTAAGAATAAAATAACTAAATGAAATCGGGGTTGGGTATGTCATGTCTATAGATATAATTGTTTTTAACATACCATTTAGATATAAGTGTGTAACAAACCTAAAAATTACTAGTTTTATAAGTTTCTCCTATATGTGTAATATATACTTTCATTTTCTCTATTCTATTTTGAATTTTAGTTCTGAATATAAGTATTTGCCATTACCTATTAGAAAATAATTGGGTAGTAAAGATTTGAATGCATTGCACCTGTATATATATATGTATATATATGTGTGTGTATATATATATGTATATATAAACTTAAAACAAAGAATAGTATACTTTTGGGTTTGTGCAAAGTTACCATAATATTATGTTTTTTAAGCAAATTGACCACACTATAATTTGCTTTTATGTGATTTTACATTCAAGCATCTGAATTATACTAGATATATAATTAGGTTTTTATAAACTTACCATGACATTTTTATTTCTTCCAAACTGACCATATTCCATATCAACTTTCTATGTTATTTCACACTTAAGCCTTTGAATTATGTAAGATTATGCATTAATAGTCATCATTTTTTTCTTTTAACCAATTTACACTAAACTTTTAATAAAAAATATTTTTTAAATTTTTTTCATTTTAAAAATAATTAAAATCAAGAGGCTCGACTTCATTATTTTACATTCTCGGTTCATAAAACATATAATTATTTATAGACATAATATATAGGTAGTTAAACAAGTTTTTTGCATGTTTGATATTTTAGTTACACGCGTCATCTATAATCTGTTAAACATGATAAGACCTGTTTTGCCAGCCTTAGCTATCTATATTTAGGTTTTTACATGATTTAATGACGGTCATCAAATATCGCCTCTGGGCATGGCCCTTCCTCGCGTGACCATAGTTATTAGCACTAGGCTCTTTACCACTCTTAAATGTTAAGTTTCTTCCTATCAGAACTCTACTACTCACTCATTATCTTGTTACATATATTTACTGAATTAGTGTAACTACAAGTACTATATAAGTGACATCTACTGAGCTACACTTTTACTCATACTCACTAAGATATAACATATAACCTAATTGAATTTTCACTTTTTATGCGAAGCTCATCTGACTCGCACTCCCTCATAATACGCTCGTTAAACTTTTGATTAAATCACACCTTAGTCATTTTAGATTGAGCCGGTTGACTCGTATAAAATTCTCAACTGACTACAAACTAAAGGTAGCTAACTTGTATAACATTTTAAGCACAACAATGATTTCTCATTTTGCTTAATAATTTAACACTGGACTTTTTTCCTTTGGAATTTACAAGTTATAATATCATATTGTTATTAACATGTTATTTGAGACGTGTAGACTAAAACATATACTCGTTAAACTTGTTTCAAGAATAAAAAACAAATGGATTTATCTAAGTCACGAGAGAACTCCGAGTCGAATACAAATCAAGTTTCTAGCTCAGGTTACAAACCTAGTCAACTTGATTAGTGTTGCGTTTGACTAAAATCGAAATTTGTACTCCATCAAAGATGATAGTTTTTTCTAATTATTTTACTCTTAGAAGCTGTTTTTCATCTAGATTTCCAGAAGAAAAAATTAAAGACTTGCAATCCAAAAGGAAAGTGAATATTTTAGCTCACATGATCACAAGAAAGATAATGTTTTTCCTATTTATCAAGAAACATGAAAACTCATCCACCAAATCACATGAACACAAACCAAAGTAAAACCACAAAAAACATGGTTTAATTCAGTACATTCACAAGCTTTGGCGGGATCCCAAATGTTTTCTTTTTTCATCTTTCTTTTTCACTTTTTATAAAAAACAACAACAAAAAAAACAACAAAAAAAAAACCAATTAATGATTTCAAGTTTCTAAGTTTCAACCTTTTCAACAGGATACTCACTCTCCCCCTTTCTCTCTCTCTTGTCTCTCCTATTTCACATCTTTTTCATCATTTTGATGGTGATTTCAGATTTGATTTAAAATATCATTTTCCCATTTCAATTTTACTGATTTCTCACGCTTCCTATCGCACTATCTTGTCAGATTCCCTAATTTTGCTTTCATTGCAAGTTCCCCATCTCAGATCCCGCATTGTTAGGTAACATGATGCTCATATCTATCGATTCAACCTCTTACTTTGATTTCTGAAGTTACACTTTGACTGTGATGTTTCATCTTTGTTTCCTTTTTCACAATTTCAGTAGTTTCTTCAAGTGGGTCTGCTAAATTTGATGTAAATGTTTCAACTATGAACTGATGTTAACGTTTTCTTTAACTTATTTTCATGAAATTATGAAGTGGGCTTACACTGTTCTTGTCAATTTCTGCTTTCTTGAGCTCAGCATTGTGCTACTGTTTCAAGAAAAGGGGTTTTTCTCCTTTTATAATCTTTGATTTTGATTGTTCATTTTGGGTATTGTCAATTTCCTTCTTTTTTGATTCTTTTTTCTCTTTATTCTTGATTCATATTCGTCTTCAAACTGTTTAGGGTTTTGGATCCGAATCTTGTTCGTCATAAGTTGAAGAAGGTATGCATTTACTCTGGTTTTGAATTCATTTTTTGTTTGAACATGAAGAAATTGAATGTGGGTTGCTTGCAGTTCTTGAATTATTATAGCAACAGTAAAGATCTAGGTTTACGAATCACAAATCTGTATGATTTTGGGGTAGTATTTGTTTTCTCCCACTTGAATAAAGTTTAATCTAGGGTTAATTTAAAAATTATATCCTAATCATGTTTTCACCACATTATGTATTTTTATATTATTGCTTCGTGTAAGATTTGTTTTTTTGCCTTTTGGAAATCTATTAGTATCAGAATATGATTTATTTTCTTTGGGATCTTTATGCTTTATTAATACTACTTTTTCATCATATACATATATGGGGTTGTAATCAACCATGGGGCCTCTAATGTATAAAGAGTAACTTCTAAAGCACAAAACATTTCTGGATCTAAACAGTTACGGAATATTGATACTAGATTTAGTTTCAAGGTGCCCAATTTACCACCAAAAAATTGTTAATTGAGTAGAGTATGTATATTGACAAATCATATGACATTTATTTGGTGTTTGGGTGCTTATTAAAAATGCTTATTAAGTTTATAGATAACAACAAGGGTGTTTAAAAATTGCTTATCTAAGCCATTTATCTGATTATTTGTAGGGGAAATAAGTTGTTTTAACTTTTAAATTAACAGATAAACAGTTTTAATAAGCAATCAGAAACAACATGTTAACTCTAAAGTTTATAATCTAATTTGTGCAGTGATATTGATATGTTTCTGTGAATCCACAATCTGCAGGCTGTGTTATTTTTGGTTATGCAATAATGTCAAGGGTCACGAAATGGAAAATCGAGAAAGCTAAAGTGAAAGTTGTTTTTCGACTACAATTTCACGCAACACATGTAATTCCTCCTTTATCTCCTTTCATTTGCACTAGATAATTTGTATAGGATAGTTGCAAGTGATGTGCATTTGGGGCACCATTTATCACATATATAATAGAGAGTTCTGCCTTGTTTTGTATTATTAATTGTATTAAATGAGCAAGTTTTGGCACACTAAGGAATGAATTTATTAGAGAGAATGAATATGTAACATTAAATTCCATTTTCACCCTTGTGATATAGGTGGGTATTAAAGGAATCTATAACTAACATATGGAAAGGGTGGTAATTTGCACCCCTCACTTGTTTTGACGATTTTACCCTCTGTTTACTTTTGTTTACTTCTGTTCTATATTCTCCACTGACAATAAACCTGTTGAAACGGTTGAAGGACCCAAAAATTACTTGCTTCTTTTCTATAATCATTTAATTATACTTATTTGGTTGTTGTGATTATTATAAGTTATGATGCTTGAATGTTAAAGATAAGGTGTTAGGATCATTATTACATGAAAGACAGAAGTATCACCGAAGACTTGCCAATCTGAAAGATGTTTATGTTTCAGATACCGCAAAATGGCTGGGACAAGTTATTTATATCATTTATTCCTACTGAAACCGGCAAGGCTAGTGCAAAGACTAGCAAAACAACTGTGAGAGGTGGGTCGTGTAAATGGGCAGACCCCATTTATGAAACTACAAGGCTTCTTTTAGATTCTAAGACCAAACAATATGATGATAAGCTCTACAAAGTTGTTGTAGGAATGGTAAGTTTCCCTTTAAGTATATAGAACTTTGGTCATTTATCACATCTGCTCTAGGATTATAAGTTTTTATGCGTTACATTATGCTAATTTTGTCATTTGAATTAGTGGGTGTTTGGATGTGTGTTTTGAAAGTTATTATCTTATTGCAGCCACTTTCTAGTGTTTATGTAACTCACCTCTAACTAGGAAAAAAGTGGTTAAATAAGTGATTTTTCTTACAAAATCAACTGCTTTGTGATTGTTAACCAAAAGGGTAATGGTTAGCCTTTCTCTTATCTAATTCTTTCTTAATTAACTAAAGTTTGGCAAACAATCAACACCATCAAAAGTAATTGTTACAACTTAAAGTATCAAAAGCACATCCAAACACTATTTCTGACAACATGCTATGTCACAATGGTTCAATCTATATTGTGATTAATTATAACTTGGCTCTAAATTTGGAGCACAGGGTACTTCACGGTCTACTATCCTCGGTGAGGCTACAATCAATCTTGCTGATTATGCTGATGCATCACAGCCGTCTGTTGTTGCTCTCCCTCTTCACGGATCCGATCATGGAACCATTTTGCATGTGAGAAATCTTAATTCTATAACCGTGATTTCTATAAATATTTTGTTTATTTGGTTTTAATTGACTGTATATTTTGTTTTCAGGTTACAGTTCAGCTGCTGACTTCTAAAACTGGATTCAGGTACTATATGTTCTTGAATTAACGATTAGTGGTGCTATCAATTGCTATCTGTTAAATACTCTGTTGATGTACTACAGAGAATTTGAGCAACAGAGGGATAAAGGCTTGCAGAGTGGCAATAATGTAAATAAAGAGACCGAAAATAGTAATGCCAAGTCATCATCTTCTGAGTTGCAGATACCTGATGATCTGGTTAATAAGGTTAGTCCTCCATCTCAATATTATTTTCCACATACAAGAATAATAATAATTTGTGATATCAATTTAATGCATATTTTGTATGTGGAAAATAATATTGAAATACCATTTCGAGAGTAATTAAGGGTAAAATGAGAAAAAATAGTAAGTTATTACTATCCACTTATAAAATGAACAACTATATTTGGATAAACTAAGATATTGAAATGTTAAATGTTTTAAATTTTTTTGTTTTATTTTAAAATAGGCTAAATCACGAATGCAACTCAGAGAAGAAACAAGCATACATGGAGAATACTCAGATTCACAAGTTACATGTGACGAGTCATCAACCACATCAGAAAATTACTCTGCTGACAAGCATGATTCACCAGCAGAAAAATTGGGCGGTTCTGATCATGCCAAGTTGGACAATGATGTGGCAGTTGTTTATGAAGAGAATCAGAGGCTTAGAGCCAGCTTGGCAGTTGCTGAGTTGTCAATTTCCGAGCTCAAGCAAGAACTAGCAACTTTGCAGAGTCATGCTAATGAAATGGAAGCTGAAACACAAAAGTTTGCACAAGAACTCACCACTGAGATTGCTCTGAGTCAAGAATTAGTCAAAGAGGTCAACTTTCTAAAATCAGAATGTTCACAGTTTAAAAACGATCTACAAAATTTGATAGACATGAAATCGAGCTCAAAGTTAATGGAAAGAAAATTAGAGAAAACAGAGCATGATAAGGAAGTCAATGGGGTCTTACTTGTGGAGGCTCAGATTCGGGAAATCCAAGAAAAGATTTTAACCGGTGTTCGTGAGACCGATTTGAGTCGTTTACAGTCTGATTTCGAGGTGCTACTCGGTAATGTTCAAGATCTCAAGAATGGAGCATCTGGTGAAGAACCAATTCTACCCCTTCAAGAATTGGATGTAGTGAAAGCCGAAAAGGAAAATCTTGTTAAAAAAATGGATCAAATGGAGAGTTACTATGAGTCACTTGTACAGGAGCTTGAAGAAAATCAAAAACGGATTTTGGGTGACTTTCATAACCTTAAAAAAGAAATGAACGATTTGAGTTTGGTTAACAACGAGCTTCAGAAACGGGTCACAGTTTCAGAATCAGCACTCAAACGGGCGCGCTTAAATTACTCGATTGCAGTGAGTCAATTGCAAAAAGATCTCGACATGCTTTCGTTTCAAGTTTTGTCAATGTTTGAAACCAATCAAACGGTCATCAAAGAAGCCTTTGCTGACACCTCACAACCGTCATCTAAACATCTCTCAGATGACTTAAAGAAGTCGTTGAGTTTACAAGAAAATATTTACAAAAAGGTTGAAGAAGAGCTTGATGAAATGTGTAGTGTGAATTTACAATTAAACATGTACTCTGGAACACTTGAGGAAACATTATATGAAGCGAGCGATTATATAAGAAAAATGAATGAAAAGTTACAAGAAGTGGGTAAAAAGCTAGAGTCTTCAACCCAATCTCGTGAAGTTTTATTTAAAGAAAATGGGTATTATCTTGCCCAATGCAATGATCTGCAGCTGCAAAACCAAATGTTGGAATCAGATCTGGGAAATCTTTCAAACGAGAATTTTCTTTTAATGGAAAAGATTACGGAATGTGAAGCACTGCTCATGGAGTATAGAGTTTATAAAGGAAAACACGAAGTCGTTTCTGCTGAAAAACTGGAGCTTGAGAAGCTTCTAGAATTAGAAGCTTATGATAAACAGAAACTTCAAATAGAAATAGAAAAGCTAAGATCAGATACAGATGACGTGAAGATGAAATTTAGGAATGGTTTATATGAAACAGTGTCGAAATTGGAAATCCCAAATTCTTCTTTCGAGAAGCTTCGGTTGCAAATTGATTCTGTTGCTAAAATGTTTAGAAGTAGTTTGGAATCAGAGGAAAGACACGTGCAGAACAGTGCAGTGATGTTGAAGAACCTTTCTTCCTTCGAACTTGAGCTGCAAAAGATATTATCTGAAGATAATAGTTTTCATGAACAAATCATGGAGTTGCATATGATGGCGGAAGAATTTGAGCAAAGTAAGTTGACAATTTCTGAGTTGAAAAAAGAGAATCAAGATTTGATGATCTCTGTAGAAAACAAGTGTGAAGAGCTCGATAGACTGAAAGAATGCTTGGATGTCGAAAGAGGTATGAAAGTCAAACTAGAGGGTACGGTTGCATGTTTGACCTCTGAACTTGAAAGTCAAAGCTTGGACCTTTGTCATGTTAGAAAACTGGCATCAGATCGAGAATCAGAAATGGACCTGTTATCAGAGATGCAAGAAGTTATAATTTCTGAAGATTTGAAACTTATATTTGTTAAATCTCAGTATGAGACTTGGACTGAGGAGCTTGTGAAAGAGATTAGACTTTTGAGCTGGCATTGTGCTGAGATTGAACAAAACCATCGTGATGATAAGGCGAGATTGAAAAGTTGTATTAAAAAAGAGGCCCGTTATATGAACGAAAATGAAAACTTGGTAACAGCCCTTGAATCCATTCAAAGTAAGTTTCATGATACAAAGGCACGATTGAATAATTGTCTCGAGAATGAAGCTCGTTATACTGAAGAAAACAAAAATTTGGCCATGGAACTTGAATCCTTGAAATTAAAGTTGGAGGCTTCTATTGCTCACAATGCAGAGATTTTGAATTCGAATGACATTCTCGAAACAACTTTAGTGAACGTAAATAACACGCATGCTCTTGAGATAGGCCAATTGCAAGATATGTTGAGTAAGTCAAAGTCAGAGATTGAGCAGTTCAAGGAACTTCAAAAGAAACTTGACGATACAGAGTTGAGATTGAACGATTGTCTGAAAAATGAAGCTTTTTACATTGAAGAAAACAAAAATTTAGCAACAGAACTTGAATCTCTTGGATTGGAGGTACAGGCTTCTGTTGTTAAAATTGCTGAAATCTCAGAGTCCAAAGCAGAGTATGCCCTCGAGGCGAGTCAACTGAAAGAAATGTTGGCCAAGTCAAAGGAAGAGGTGGCTCATCATATTGAAGAAAACAGAAAGTTAGCAGCAGAAGTTGAATCTCTTATGTCAGAGTTTCATAATTCTGTTGCTAAAGATGCTGAAATTGAAGAATCTAGAAATGAGCATGCTCTGAAGGTTGGTCAACTGACAGAAATGTTGACCAAGTCGAAGGAAGAGGTCACACGTTATATTGAAGAAAACAGAAATCTAGTAACAGAAATTGAATCTCTTAGGCTAGAGTTTCAGGGTTCTGTTGCTAAAAATGCAGCAATTGCAGAATCTAATAACGAGAATGCTCTGAAGGTTGATCAACTGGAAGAAATGTTGACGAAGTCAAAGGAAGAGATTGCTCGGTATATTCAAGAGAACAGAAGTTTAGTAACAGAAATCGAATCTCTTAGATCAGAGTTACAGGCAACAGTTGCTAAAAATGCTGAAATTGTGGAATCGGAAAACGAGCATGCTCTGAAGGTTGGTCAACTGAAAGAAATGTTGAGCAGTTCAGAGGAAGAGGTTGGTCGTTATATTGAAGAGAACCGAAATTTTGCAACGGAACTTGAATCTCTTAGATCGGAGTTACAAGCTTCTGCTGCTAAAATTGCTGAAATTTCAGAATCTGAAACAAAGCATGCCTTTGAGGCGAGTCAACTGCAAGAAATGTTGATCAACTCAAAGGCGGAGGTCGATCGTTACATTGAAGTAAACAAAAGTTTAGCAACAGAAGTTGAGTCTCTTAAATTGAAATTAGAGAATTCTATTGCTCACAATAAAGAGGTCAAACTAACTGGAGCAATTGATAAGAATGCCCTCGAGGTAGATGACATGTTAATTTCCAGTGAAGAATCGAAGGTTATGTTAATAGTACTCAAAGGAATGTTGGAAGAACAAAATGATGAAGTGATCATGTTACAGAAAAAATGCAACGAACTTACCAACAAGCTCTCTGAACAGAAGCTAAAAACTGAAGAATTCAAGAACTTGTCAATCTACTTGAAGGAGCTTAAAGATAGTGCTGATGTGGTGCAAGAGAAAAAAGAAAAAGACTCCGAAGGGCCAACGGAGTCATTGAGAATGGCGTTTATAAAAGAACAATATCAAACAAAAATTCAGGAGTTAAAGCAACAACTTTCTATTTCCAAAAGGCATAATGAAGAAATGTTATTTAAATTACAAGATGCTCTTGATGAAATTGAAAGTAAGAAGAAGTCTGAAGCTTCTCAGTTGAGGAGAATTCAAGAATTGGAAGCACAGGGCGAATCGGTAATTTCTGATAAACCAGATTATGATCGGTTACAGGCGGAATTAGAATGTGCTGTTTTGAGCCTTGAATGTTGTAAGGAAGAAAAAGAAAAGCTTGTTTCTTCATTACAAGAATGTGAGGATGAAAAATCAAAAATTGCCGATGAACTTTCACTGATTAGAGAAAAGCTCGCTCTGAAAGAAGAAAATGGTTCGCTAAATGCACAAGAAATCCAGGTATGAGTTTTAAAATCAGCTTATAAGCAAGCTTGGCATGAGCACACCCTAAAACGACATTATACTATAAATTAGATTTCATTTAATATTTTCTAGGACTCTAGGTAGTGTCTTTATCTGTGTTTTGAAACTCAGTATCTGATTAATCCGTTTCTAATGCTTGGATAAACCTATTCTATTATTTAGACGTCAACGTATCAGTTTTGGATTTACCTGTTCTTTTAACACATCTCTATTCTTTCACAAGAATATCATTTTTGATATTTCCTATTAGCTTCTTATATGATTAGAATTTGTTCTACATTCAAACATTAGGTTACTTGATTATTACAATTTCAAAAAGTAGAAGCAAATAGCCACATGAATGTTTTATCATCACCAGTGATTATTTGATTAATATCACATAATTACTTTCTGAATGCAAATCCAAACACCTGTTTATATTTTAAATGAAAATTGAAGGGAAAAATGTTCATTGTGCCATTTTCAAGCATTCTCGGCCTGATTTGGTGCAAATGACAATGATTACAAAGTTGTGAATCCTTTTTCGTTTTATATAGTTCAGCATCCTTGTGAAAGATTCAAGATGTATAAAGTTTACAAGATTCAAGATGTATAAAGTTTACAAGTCCCTAAAACATGCTATGAAAAATTAAATGAAGCATCGTGAACATGATTGTTAATATTAATATTTGTGTTTTAAGTTTCTTACCATTTAAATTTGTGTATTGAATATTGGTTTAGCAGGGAGTTACAGAGCGTGCATACGAAGATGAAGAAAATCTAATGGTCAATAATTCAAAACAATTAACGGTTGTCAATGATCAATTCAAAGCTCAACATTTGATTTCTTGCATGGAGCAACTAGACGAAGAGGTAGATTTTTAGCACATCTAATTGATATTCTTCCTACAGTATACTTTAATCTCAATTGAAGTTTATGGTATTTGTCTTATGGTAGTTAAAGAACATGAAAAACGTATATTATACTTTAATCTCAATTAAAGTTTATGATATTTGTCTTGTGGTAGTTGGAGAAGATGAAAAACGATAATTCACATCTTTCGTTGACTAATTATGACCCGAGTTTCCAAGATTTAGAGAGAGAACTAGCACAACTACACCAGGTATATGCATTTTACTCTAATAATGTTAAGCTTCTTTGTTTCTTCTCCAATTTTTAATATGATTATTGTTTTTCAATTTAAGGCCAATGAAGAGTTAGCAAACATATACCCGAATTTTGTTAGTTTTCCGGGAAATGGAAATGCATTAGAAAGGGTTCTTGCTTTGGAAATCGAGCTTGCCGAAGCACTTAGGACAAAAAAGAAACCAAGCATACAATTCCAAAGGTACTTTTGACCAAACATGTAATCTTATTAGTTTATCTTCAAGTTGCAATCATTAGTTTTGGTTTTTTACTGTTTGGCAAACTAGTTAATACTGCGTTGATAACTAATTTATTAATTTATTAGTAGCTCCAGAAATGCTAATTATCAAGGTAAAGCAAATTACTTGTATAGTTATATAACCTTATTTATCAGGCAAACCGTACAAAATAGAAATGAACTTTAGAGTTATTCATATATTTGCAACCAATTTTTAATCATGCGGAAAACTAAAACCAAGTCACACTTAATTATCAATATTAGTAACCAGGAAACATTGACATGTTTTTTCTGATTTTTCTCAAATTGCTAGGCTTACATCATATTTGTCATTCTGGTGTTTATGAAATCTGAATTAACATTTAATGCCTTTTGTAACTTGATTTAAATAAGTATTTTATTAAAGGTTGATCATTTTCAAAACATTCAATACACTTTTTTGCCAACACAAGTATTTTTTTTTGCATATTGTGACATGTGATGTAATGGAACTAGTCAAAATATGTTAAAATGAGGTTGATTGCTTAAATGACTAATTATCTGTAAGGTGGCTTCTATTTTACTTCTAGTCTAAAGTTGGTTGACAGGATCAGAAAAGCATTGTGAAGCTAGTCTTTTATTTCTGGCAAGTTTGTAAAATTGATTATTCTGTTTATCACAGATAATGATCTGATTTTGTTATGTGTTGTCAGTTCTTTTCTTAAACAACATAGTGACGAGGAGGCGGTGTTTAAGAGCTTTAGGGACATCAACGAGTTGATCAAAGACATGTTGGAAATCAAAGGAAAATATGTCAATGTCGAAAATGAACTCAAGGAAATGCATGATCGATACTCTCAATTAAGCTTGCAATTTGCAGAAGTCGAAGGTGAGAGACAGAAGTTGATGATGACGCTGAAGAGCGTGAGATCTTCAAGGAATTTGCTTCGTTTTAATCGCTCATCAATGGCTGCTTTAGGAGATCAAACTTTATGATTTTCAGTCAAATATTTTGCTAAAATTAAAATATGCAGTTTTGTGAATAAGAATCTTGTTGTGAGGAGGGGAAAATGTTTATATTTTATAATGATGTAAATAATAAGAGATCACTAGCTGCCATTGAGTTAATTTATCAGGGGTGGATATGTTAATGGAACATTATGAATGCCCCTTTTTGAATGTAATCCATGATGTTGTAATTCATTGTTTCAATACTGTATAGTAAAGTTGATCCTGTTATATTACTTTTGCTAGAGTCAACACTATGTAGTGTTATCATGTTCGTTAAGGAACTGAAAACGAAAGTGATTATGTGATATTGAACGTTTAGAATTACAATAAAGCATGTTGTAGATGATAGTCTTTACTTTTTAGATGTGTCTGTCATAAAAACTGCTATAACTATGTAATCAGATGTTTGAATGTATTATAAGATATATGTCTATAGGACATTTTTGCTGGAAAGGGTGTTTGGTAAAAAATAAAAATACATTAAATTCAAACTCAAATTGATTTCTTTTCACATTTTTCTTGATCTAAAAACTTATCTTGGTGTATGCATGTATGATACAGTTACAACATACACTTAAACCTACTTTCTTGTGCCTCTCCAAACAGGTCACTTTTGATCCTAAATCATTATCATAACCAACATAACTAACTCGAATATGATTATTGGGACAGCAGAGGGCTCTCCAGAGAGAGACTGATGTTGCAAATCAAAGATCTCGTACTATTTTAAGAGATACTATAAAAAGGCCTCCATATCCTGTGCTTGGCTGTAGTTTGTAAAGCTACAACTCGAAAGCCGGCCTTACCTTCTATGTTTTTAGTAAAGGGCCTTTTCAATAAGGCTCGCGCTAGGCGTTCATGATTTTTGGCTTCCCTGAAATAGCTGATTTTTCAGTTGGTAAAGATCCGCCCCTTGTTTCAGTCAGAAAAACGAAAGCTCTAAATTCTCCCCAAGTAGGATTTGAACCTACGACTAGTCAGTTAATAGCCGACCGCTCTACCACTGAGCTACTGAGGAACAACGGACTTAGGGAAGCCGACTCTTCATTAGGGACCATTTGAGATGTAGATCGTAATGCTCACGACTGAAGTGGCTATACATACAAATCCATTTACGGATCTATATGCTCCGATTGGAACTTCCAGTTCCAGAACAGGTGGCTGGTATACTACCATAATAAAACCACCTTTTATTTTCTTTATTCGGATCGAATTTATGTTGGCTTCATTGGGGGGATCGCGTAGTTTGTACACATTTAAAAAACTCCTGGTGAGCCGTTCAAACGAAAAGAAAACCTCTTGGTGAGGTTGTAGCTATGCAAAGGTTTTCTATTAATACAATATTTGAGGAAACAAACAGTTCATTTAGTAATTTGCATCATAAACGAGATATAAAGCACATTTAAACAGATCATGTTTTATTGTATTAAAAGTTATACAGAACTAAATAGATATACTAAATAAAATCAAAGGCACTATGGAAACCATTCAGGTTCAAACTTATTTATGAGTAGTTTAAGAGGCTTCAAAACAAGATATTGCTGTTAAAAATGATTAATTTGGTTGAGAGAGAAGTCAGATCATGCATCAATGGTATTAATATAAGAACAACACATCAATTTCATTAGACCAACAAGAGCAACTAGTTAAAGTTTATAAATAGAAGTTAAAACCAGCTATACAGACAAATATATAACAAAATTTACAAGAAACAATCAAAAAGAATATGGATAATTAAATATAATTGACATTTGTGAACGGAAATTATCATTGGGCCATTGTAAAATGTCTCTTTCGAATTAGAACTGTATTTGGATTGGTTGGTCCCATATTCAGCAGCCATAACCACTTCAAAATATTAAAATAAAAAGCCACTTAATATTTTCAAATTTGTTAAAAGATGAACCGCTTTTTTTAATTGGGGTCGAATTTGATCTTTTAATTTGTTTACGTACTGCCTATTATGCATGAGGTGGAGTGAACTGAATGAAGCAAACTCACACATTACTCACTTATGTCACTATCAAACTTGTAAACTGCCAAAGCAACCCGTTCTTTTTTGTCATTTAAAATTGTAGTTAGAGCTCTCAATGGAATAATTAAGTACAAGAATAAGATAAATAGTAGTAGGTTTTGGAAAAAAATTAAATTTAACCAAGGGTAAAGAATATTGGTATATAAGCTTAAATAACATCACAAAGAAATACTTGATATGGATTCATAATTAAATAAGTGGAGGATATAGGTTAAAGGAAACCGGTTCGAGTAATAAGACCTAAAGTAAGAAGTACATAATTTAAGTTGGTTGTAATTTAAAGAAATAATTGAAGTCCTTTCTATACAAATATCTTGTAATGTATATAAAACCTCAAAATACAATTATATCTTTTTTGTTATTTATCTCTACTATTATATAACACAAAACCTATTGTTAGATTGATAATTTTCTATTTTTATAAGACATCTAAAACAACTATTTAAATATATGGTACACATGTTTTATGCAAGTGTTCTTAAATTATTCTTATTTAATAAACTTATTCTAATTAATACATGAGTTAATGCATATGATTATATTCACTATAATAAGTATTTTTTTATTTATAATAATTTAAATTAACATTATATTTATATTTTTTTTATTTATATTATTACTATTTAAACAAGTATTATATTATTAACTAAATAATATTTACCACATATTTACATAGTTATGATAACGATAACGGCAACGGAAACAGTAACAACAACAGCAACGGTAACGGTAACGATAATGCTAATTTCAACTCTAAAATATTTTAAATCCTCTGTAACAAAAGCGAACTTAAATATTGTAATAGAATATTAAAAAAACACAACAATATCATATACTCAACAGATCTTTGAACATAATTGATCTAAACCAACTGTGTGATGATCTAAACCTCAAAAAAACAAACTAGAACTCATGAAGAACAGAAGGTTAATCGGTATGATAAAACCCTAGAAAGAAGATAACAAAGATGAATTGATTGAAAGTGTGTCGGAGTGAAAAGAAATGACTGGTGACGTTTTTTTATCAGCCATTCTCAATCATTCTTAATAGAAAGCAACAACAACAACAAACAACCAAACACAATAGCAGGCCTAGCAACTTAGCAAGCTCAGACCTCAGCAACATAGCAAGCCCAAGAGTAATAATCATAAGCTCAACAACACATACAAAAAAAATGAAATTAAAAAATAATTAAATAATATTTAGATATTAAAATTACAAATTTTAACACCCCACATAATTCAGTATCCAAAAGAATCAAACATACTTAATCTGTTGCAAACGTAAAATCCCTTAGTACATATGTCTCCAAGCTGCTGTTTAGAAGAGGTACCAACAATATAGATAATACTAGTACATACTTTTTCTCGTAAGAAAAATAATCAATTTTAAAATGTTTGGGGGGATCATGAAACATGGGGTTTGCAGCAATTGACAAGGCTGCAGTATTGTCATAGAACAAATTAATAGTAATTGGGACAAAAATATGCAATTCCTTTTAACACATTAAGAATCCACATCACCTCGCATGTGGCTGCGCTTATAGCACGATATTCCGCCTCTGTAGATGTGGCTGCGCTTATAGCACGATATTCCGCCTCTGCAGACGAACGAGAAACACTGGACTGTTTCTTACTTTTCTAGGAATACAAGAAACTACCTAGAAAAACATAAAATCCAGTAACTGATTTTCAAGAGTTCAAACATTTTCCCCATTGAGAGTTTGCGTAGACTAAAAGACATAGACTTTGACTCTTTTTTCAAAAAAAGCCTTTCCCATAAGCCTTTTATAAATATCTAAGTAATCGTAATGTAATTTTTAAATGTGAAACTATGGGACTGTGCATAAATTGACTAAAAACTTGGACTGAATAAGAAATGTCTGGACACGTATGTGACAGATAAATAAGATAACCAATAAGCTTTTGGTACTATGTCATATTTTCTAAAGCTGTTTCATCTCGACTGCATGCAGTACTAATAACATGATGTTGCTCAATACGTGTATTAACATGCTTACAAGCTGAAATTCCAAAATTAGTTAACAACTCAACACAATATTTTTGTTGGGGCAAACAAGTACCTGAATCTATCTAATAACTTCAATGCCCAAAAATTATTTTAACAGGCCTAAGTCTTTTATTAAAAATTTGGAATGAAGTAATTGTTTAATTTTTTCAATTTCATATACATTATTTCTGGTAACTATGATATCATCTACGTAAACAAGCAAGAAAATAGTTATTGAATTGTGAGACTTAATGAACAACGAGTAATCACTTTTGCTTTGAACAAAACCAATTTCGATTAGAGCACTCACAAGTTTTTCATTCCACACTCGTGGAGCTTATTTTAGACCATAACGAGACTTGGGCAGTAGTGGCGAAGCTTAATAGGGGTCGCGGGGGGGGGGGGGGGGGGGTCCGTCGCCTCCCCTATTTTTTCATCCGTAGTGTTAAATTTAAGTCTGATAGTGTAAATTTTTGACCCGGTAGTGTAAATTTTTATATAAATATCAAGTTCGTCCCCCCTAAAAAAATAATTTCGCCTCCGCCCCCCTACAAATTTGGTTAAGTTCCGCCACTGTTGGGCAGTTTGCATACACGATTCTCATTTCTAGAAAAATCCGGGCAGAGTCATATACACATCTTCCTTAAGATTTCCATACGAAAAAACATTATATATATCAAGTTGGAAAAGAGGCGAACAATAAATGAGCAGCCATGCTAATAACACACAGAATAGTTAACATTTTTATAACGGGAGAAAAGGTTTCACCAAAATTATGCATTTGACTAAAAGCCTTAGCGACAAGTCTAGCTTTACATCATTCTATTTGACCATTTAACTTGTATTTTATTTTATATACCCATTTACAACCTATGGGTTTTCTATCTTTTGGAAGGTTTCCATATCTTCATTCATTGTACTATTGTAGTAACCCAATTGGTGTTTAAAACAACTTGTCTATAAGTTTTAGGCTCTATGCTTTTGTTTAAACTAGATGGAAAAACTGATTTTTAAAACTGAGATTAGAATAATTTATTACTCGTTCAAAACCATACTTAACTTTTCCTTCGATGACAAAGTCATGAAGGGTATTGGGGACTTTTGAGTTCTTGTAGATCTCCTTAAACTTGTTGGCACATAATTCGGGATAGTGCCCTCAGAAGAGAAGAGCTGATATGAACATCATGATCTGCTTTATGTACTACCTCACTGGAGTAGCCGGTAGTGAGAGGTGGTTACTAACCGAGAGCCTCGCAAAGGCTCTTAAAGGCAACTCCAGGTGGCTGTTCACTTACAGGAGCATCACATTGTTCCCTCTCATCATCATGGATACTTTTGTCACTTGAACCCATTTTAGTACTTGTGTTTAAAAAATCAAAAAAATTAAGGTTGTTTAGAGAACTATCTTGTGTTGGATCAGGTTGATGTAATGCATCACTTTCTTTAAAAGGAAATTTTTTCATAGAATTTAACATCCGAAGAGAAAATAACATCCTTTTTATCCAAACACCATAAATTGTAACCTTTTTTTATTTGAGTAACCAATCAGAACACATTTTAAAGCATTACTCTCAATTTATGATTTTTATTCAAAACTGTACAAAAACACGAGAAACTGAAAGTTTTCAAGTGACTTAGAGAGGGTTTAAAGCCAAAAACAAGTTCGTAAGGAGATTTTCCATTTAACACAGAAGATGGGCCTGTTAATCAAGTAGGAGGCAGTTAGAACGGAATCAAACCAGAACTTAAGAGGGATATTACTTTGTAACAATAGGGATCTTGCAACATCTAAGAGATGCTTGTGTTTTCTTCTAGCAATATAATTTTGCTGACGGGTATATACACAAGTGGTTTAATGAATCATATCATTGTCTCTTGAAAAACCAGAAAATTTTTGATTTACAAATTTTGTACCATTATTGCTTCAAACACTTTTGATGTTCTTGCCAAATTGTTTTCTAATTATTTTGCAAAAACTTTCAAAATTATAAAGCACTTCATCTTTGCTTTTCAGTTGATATACCCAAATAACTCTAGTTATTTGAATTTTTCCCGACTTGGGAATTTTCAAAAGAACCTAGACATCTAAATGAACAAGATCTCCAAATGCTTTGAAACATGATCACCGAAAGGAAAAGGTTCTCTATGTTTTTTTAGCTTTATGACATATTTCACAAGGCAAGTCATTATTGAAAACTTTAATGTTTAAGGACTCTTTTAGGATAGTTAGAACAATGTTTGATGGTGTCATAGTGTATAATGCAGATTTTTGTATTTTCACAGCTTTTTAGACACACTTTGAAAGTCGAGAAGGCCATACCACAGAAATGCAAACCATCAAATTGACTACCAGTCACTAGGGTTCTCTTGGTGAGCGAATCCTTAATCATGCAATTATGTTCATCAAAGGTGACAGACAATTTACTATCATAAGCAAGTTTAAACACATATTTTAAATTAACGGAATATTCTAGGACAACAAAAACATCATGGAGAGTAACACCGTCATTTAACTTGATATTTCCAAGTTTTATAATGAGAGCACTTGTACCATTTAAATATTTTACTGTAATTTTTTAAATCTATTACATCTGTTTGATTTATTAAGCTAGAGTAATTCATAACCATGTGTTGGTTAGCCTTAGAATCAATAACACATCCACTAGTTTTATATGGAGATGTATTAGAAGATTAGATGAATGTGTTTCTACTAAATCCAAAAGAAGAAAATGAATAGGACTTATCACCTCCTATGTTTGAACTATGAGATGCTTCACTAGTTTTCTCATTTAGAAGTCCTAACAACTTACAAATCTTATCAGCCGTTAAAGCTTTCATAAGGGGTTTAAGGGAAAATTTGTTAGCTTGAGCATTAAAGGACGTAGCATTTCTTAAATCTTGACCAGAAGACTGAAACCCTTTTTGTTTGTTGTTTTGGGGGTACCCAACTATTTCAAAACATCTTTCTATTATGTGTCCTATCTCACCATACTTAGATTAGGGTTTGATCTTCTATTATTTTTCTTCTTATTATCAAAAAATTGATTTGACTTTGGCTCAAAGCCCACATGTTGTGTTGATTTTTTGTGTGTCAGTAAGGTGTTTCTATGCGACTCCTCCCTAGATATAATTGAAAAAATAGTTTTAAAGGTCGGAAGGGGCTTTCTGGTTAAAAGGTTTGTTCTCATGGGTTGATAAACATCAACAAGACCCTTGAGAAATTATAGGAGCTTTATCAATTGATTAAAATCATCAAAATCCTTTGAAGCTTTACAAGAAAAACATGGAAGTTGAAGCATATTACCCATTTGTTTCCACATACTTTCTCGTTTATGATAATATTCAGATACTGGACTACCATGAGTTAATCTTTTGACAAAGCCCAAACACAAAAGAATCATCAATTTTATCATATGTTTCTTTTAAATCAATCCTTCAGAAGCAAGCTTACAAACACTTGTCTAACACTACATGTGCTCATATAGAAACAACTAGAAATCACATAGCAATATCTACTTTTTTTATGCATATTATTTGATAGGCATATTACCAGGCGGAGGATGAGTAGACATGAAAATACAAACCACTAAGAAGGAAAAGGCTGGCATCCTATATGAACATGTTTTGAGGCTTGTTATAAGATCACTTTTGATTATAATGGGTTAAATTATGTTTTCTGATGTAAAGTCTATAAATATGAATTATTTTATGTTATGAATGACTAACTATGAAGTTCCTAGGATGGAATCTATCATCATAAGAAAAAAATAATAAGTTTAATTCATTGATGAAATCAATCATAAAAAGAAAAATAATAATAAAAGGTTGGATTCGTTTATATTCTCTTAATGATCTGACGCTAAACCTTTGATAGCTTTATCACGTGGTAATTATTTTTCCATGACTTATTTTGTTGGATCAAGTAAGGCTGGTGCAACCAAAACAAACACTTAGAACATTTTTGTTGCAACTAAGAAAGAGCTTCCGAAGGCAAAAGCTAAGGCCGAAAGAGCTTCCGAAGAGGAAGTCTAACTTCCGATGAAAAAAGTCTCCCTTCTTCCGAAGTTCAACGCTTAGAAGATTCCAAGACAATGACTTTCGAAGTATGAAGACTCGAAGATCATCACAAGCCTCGGAGTAGTAGACTGTTCTGAAGTATAAGTGGCTTCGGAAGAACTTGTTATCTACTATGAACCAATGGACATAAGTATGGTTTTTCTGACAAACCACTGCAACCTCTACGATACTGCATGGCATTTTCCCACACTATGTAGTTGACCATACTTTATTCCAGTATTCCTTTCTTATCAGTTAGCACAGTTACCAACTTTAGTTGGTGACAAAATTTAAGTCATGGATATGTTATGACTACCAAATCTTAGTTAGTATATTTATCTTAGATACCTTACTTCTAGCAATATAGTATTTGTTTAGTTGTAAATTTCCAGCTTGTATCAAAGTATAATCGGCTGTAGATAGTAGTATATATTGTTTCTCATTGTAACTAATTTAGAATGCTTGAAAGAGTCATGAAAAACTTTGAGTTGAGAAGTAATATATAAAAGTATCTGAAAAACCTATCATCTTGAGTTTGCTTACTTAGTATATTATTATCAACTTTTAAGGGATTCTGCATCATCAAACCAAGTGTGACTTAGTGAGTTTGAGAGATAATATTTGTGTTGAGTGACAAAACTCAATCCTGCAACTGGTATCAGAGTGATTTAGGCTCTTGATTGTGAGATCTTTCCATCCATATCAACCTTTTTCTTCACTCATACACTCACCTCACTCAAAATGGACCTCAACCAAAAATCATCTGAAGGTGAAATAGGGACGATGTACAAAGCACCCATCATCACCCCTGAGAACTTCAAATCTTGGAGCAGACACATTGAAGGCTTCATTAGATACCAAGACAACATGATGTGGAAGTCTATCACCAATGGCCATTACAAGCCAAAGGTCGCAGCACCAGCTGGAAATGGTGCTATGATAAAGAAGGCTATTGAAGACTATTATGATGAAGACCACAAATGGCTAGAGATCAATAGGAAGCAATGAATGTTCTTATGAATGCCATACCTAAATCCATCTTGGTGGGATTCGAGCATTGCCAATTAGCCAAAGAACTCTTTCATGCTTGTCTCAGATGTACGCTAGCTCCAATGACTCCAAGAAAGATTCCTTGAAGCAAAAATTTGAAAAATTTCAGTTATATTGCTGGAGAGACCCTCAGTTAGCAATACTTTAGGTACATGGATCTTATTTCATCACTTTATCTGTAAGAATGACTAGAAGAGCGACCTCTCAAGAAAGTTCATGAGTGCACTTCCAAATAAGTAGACTTTCTACTGTGTCTTTATCAAGAGGACAGAGAACTTAAACTCTTTTAGTATGACTGTAGTATATGGCATCCTTGATGGATACCGTGTAGAGATGGAAAACAAGAGAGGCCACCAGATGAGCAGACCCTCAAGCCTTCCTACTAGAAACGCTCTAATGGCTGCTAAAGGCTCAAGACCCCCAACCTTAGAAATACCTGACTTACTCCCAGCATCGATCCTATTCTTCTGGGCCATACATCACCTTTCCTGAGACTCCAAGGTCTCAACAGGCTTAGTCATGTCCCTTCCAGGACAGCTATGTGAACTGGGCATTCTAGTGACTTTCAATTTTGCTTTTTTGATTTAGAATGTTTCAGCCCAGATGATGTTGAGTACATGGACATTGTCCAACAAATGGCTCTGCTAACTTACTAAGCAAAGAGATCTTTAAGAGAATGGAAGACAATTTTCCCAAAACCCAACTAACAACAAATACAGGTTTGACAAGACCAAGGCCAAGTGTTATAACTGTAACCAACTAGGTCACTTTTCCAGGGAATGCAAGGCTTTCAAATCCAATCCAGAACCACTCAAGCCTCCACACATCCTACCACACCTAAAGCCATTTGAAAGTCAACTAAACAACACACAGTTGTTGATCTAGAGGTTGATTGGATTTTCATGGTGCAGGATGTGACTCCTGCTCAAGCATTGATGGCTGGAACTGATGACAACAAGGTATTGGAACACCTCTATACTCCAGCTTGCATTGCTAAAGTTAAAATGTATTAGGACTACAATATGGAAATTAAATGCGATATTGAGTCTTTGAATATCCTTAAGAGTGATTTTAAAAGGGATGAATCTAACTATAAAATAAACATTGAAGAGTTAGAGAAAACCGTGTCCTCTTTAAAACATGAACATACCAACTATAGGACTCAAATCAAAGATTTAATCTCCAAATTGACTGTGGTTCAAGCCCAGCTAGTACTCTAAGGCTCAAGCCAGGAAGCATGCTAATTCTGAGCAAAACTTCTAAGCCATTCTTGCATCATCCTCCCACTAAAAAATCTATTATCAAAACAAAGGTGGGTTGGGAACCAATGAAATAGCTCAACCACATTATTATAAGTCCATCAGACAACCAAGATGTGGGTCTAAAGAGCAAGAGGTTCCAACTGTTGACTCACCACCCCATGAGTTGAAGAATGATGCAACTATGGAGACCATCATAGGGAAGGACTAGGTAAGACAATCCATTTCCACCGGTGATGATCATCTCCTAACCACCAAAGGCAGAAGAAATAAGGCTAAAAAGGGACAACCCAATCAAAGGCTTAATGCACTAGACATTGATTAAGGACCCGATTCACTAGGCATAACCTCTATATCCTTCACTGACCTTCTAATAGGTACTGATAAAGAAATTATGTCTCTTCAAGGCCATGAGGTTGATCCATAACACCTATCCATAGATCAACTAAGCCTAGAGAGATCTCTGATTTCTAGCCCCCATCAGCAAACCTAAACCGCGGTGAGTCTATTGGTGTGAAGGGGACTTATGTAGATTCAATTGCCACTACTAAAGGTACCTCAATGGGCCCTCATGACAGTGGTAACATATCTAAGACTGAATCTAGGAACTTTCCTTTTGATGACCCTGAAAGAGACATCATTCAGCAAGAAAAACTAGGGCCGCCAAGAAACCATAATTGATGGTGAGGATGACATACTAGGTATGTTAACTTATCTCCCCATGATTCTTCTTAAGAAGATGAAAGAAGTCTGCAACTCAACATAGAGACCTACTTTCTAAAGTATCAAATATTGAATCCAGGGTTAAGACGTAGGTCTGCCACTCAAACTTGAGATTGAAAATCTCAAGGCTCAACTAGCTGAGAAACAGACTAAGGGACTATTAGGCATGTACTAATACAAGTCTTTTGGACTTCCTACTCCAACTCATCGAGCTCTTAAGATGATGCTACCAACAAAGGGGAGAATGTTTAAAGAGAAACACATGTGGAGAAGCCAAGCTAGCCCTTTCTACTCTATCTTCAAGATATTCTACTCAGCAATCAACTACTTCCCTAAGCCTTCTCCTATCATTTCAAGTGAACCTAACGGATGCTCATTGATTTAATAAGTTCTTAACCAAATTTCTGATAATCTCCTCACTTGGATAGCCAAGTCTAGATGTTGTGTCGTATACTTTGGAATTGAAGAGCTTCAGAGATGGAATGCACCTCTACCAATATCAAGGGAGTTGGTCAATCTAATGTCATATTGAACTTGAGATTGAATTCGAAGGGGGATATGGGTACTGATGGCCTAGCAACTGAAACAGTTTGGACATATAGTGAAATCCCACAAACTTCGAAGCTGAGTGAGTGATGTGAAATCGCTGGATCGGTAGACATCCGAGCGTATTCTTAACAGAAGGAAACATAACCAAAAACCACGAGACAAACAATAACACGAACTATAATAAAATGGTTTCATTGATAAAACCCAATGATTACAAGCTCGTTACAACATAGGAATCACGACTCTTGGCAAGGGGAGATCGAGCATGATCTCCCCTCTCATCCGGCAGCACCTAGGCCCCAGGCACATTCCTTTATCTCTCTACACAATGAAACTGGTATTTATAGGCCTCCGCCTATATCAGATGCGACTGGACCCATTCGTACGATTGGGCCATGCGTATGGTTCAATCATATGACTGGACCATACTTATGGTTCAGTCTTATGAATGGCCCAATCGCATCTCTTAGTCGCATGACTGGTCCATTAGCATGGCGCAGTCGTACGACTGAGTCTCATTCGCATATGCTCTTGCGAATGACCCAATTTCTTGTGTTATAACATATCAGGTGTATTACATTAAGCCTAGATTATTTGACAAGCGACGACACCACATATATGACAATATATGCTCCAACAAATCCCCCTTGGACGTTGCTTGCGAATAGTAGATAACATCTCTTACAATCTTCATTCAATCTTTGCTCTGGTTTCCAATAGAAATCAAACGAAAAACCATATTAGCCAACGTTGCCGATTCGTCAGGTTGCTACAGTATCCCTGAAAAGAATTTAGGCACAATAGCTTTCGTTTACTTTGCATAACACCATCATAGCAGCAAAATCCCCAATGACTGATTTTCCAGATAATGACATGAACAGTTTTCTATTGCTTCAATCTTCACACAGGCTAACCTGATTAACATTAACACTTGCAGAAATTCCCCCTCAAATTCAGCATATCCCAAATATAAATGTTGTGCTCTCCTGGCGTCATACGGTGTATTGGGCAAAAAGTAGATGGTTCCAATCCACAGCTGACAATCTCAAACAAATCAACATGCACTCAGATTCATCATCAGAAACTGACTCACATCATCACTTTCTGATTGCGTATTCAATTTCTCTAAACATGAATTCTCCTTAAGAGTCAAAATCCTCTCTGTGCGGATAAATAAAACTTGATTGGCCCATAAATAGTCAGATGCTCCTGACTACCCCACAAAATCAGCACCGACTGCTGACATCTTCTCTTCTCTCTTTTGTATTCTAACTACAATCACCTATTCTGAAGTCCAACGAATAATGGGGTATCCATCGAACTTATTCAACAAAGGAACCTCAAGGTGAATGTGCTTCGCTCATCCTCAAATCTATGCAAAAGGTAGTTCCAAATTTTTTTTGGTCTGGAACACCGTTTATTCGTATGACATGGAGTACAATTATAACATTCATGTGAGTGGATAATACGAATGATATCTTCATGAGACTGGTCATAAGACTGGTCCAGTAGCATGACTGGTCATAAGACTGGTCCAGTAGCATGACTGGTCATAAGACTGGTCCAGTAGCATGACTGGTCATAAGACTGGTCCAGTCATATTCCAGTCGTACAAATGGTCCAGTCGCATGGTCAGTCGTACGAGTGGTCCATTAGCATGGTCAGTCATACGAATGGTCCATTAGCATGGTCCAGTCATACGAATGGTCCATTAGCATGTTCCAGTCGCACAAATGGTCCATTAGCATGGTCCAGTCGCACGAATGGTCCATTAGCATGGTCTAGTCGCACGTATGGTCCATTAGCTTGGTCCAGTCGCACGAACGGGTCTGCACGCAGATTTTCAGATCTGCAGCCGCCATGGCTGCCAAAAACCCTAATCTTATGAATTTTACATGAACCGAACCAAAATAGACATTATAAGATTCGTAAGGGTGATCAGAACGTGGTTCCGGGTTCGATCTTAACCGGGAAACAACATACGTGACAAGATCTGAGTAAAACACGAAGAACACGAAGTGGGCTTAACGCTAAAGAACCTGAAATCGATCCAGAAATCAAGAGCTCGGGTTGCTAGTATGATTGTTAGATCATTCTAGCAGTAACCGGCTCTGATACCAATGGTGAAGGCGCTAGATTAGTAGACATCCGAGCGTATTCTTGACGGAAGGAAACAAAACCAAAAACCAAGAGACAAACAATAACACGAACTATAATAAAATTGTTTCATTGATAAAACCTAATGATTACAAGCTCATTACAACATAGGAATCACGACTCTTGGCAAGGGGAGATCGAGCATGATCGCCCCTCTCATCCGGCAGCACCTAGGCCCCGGGCACACTCCTTTATCTCTTACACAATGGAACTGGTATTAATTATAGGCCTCAGCCCATATCAGATGCGACTGGGCCTATTCGTATGATTGGGCCCATTCGTACGATTGGGCCATGCGTATGGTTCAATCGTACGACTGGACCATACTTATGGTTCAGTCTTATGAATGGCCCAATTGCATCTCTCAGTCGCATGACTAGTCCATTAGCATGGCCCAGTCGTACGACTGAGTCTCATTCGCTTATGCTCCTGCGAATGACCCAGTTTCTTGTATTTACAACATATCAGGTGTATTACATTAAGCCTAGACTATTCGAAAAGCGACGGACACACTATATATGACAATATATGCTCCAACAAGTGAAAGCTGCAGAAGAATCATTCCAAACTTCCGAAGTTGAGATTCAAGCTACGGAAGGGCTATATTCTCTGTCTGATGATCTAATTATCACAGATGCAATCCTTGAACTGGAATCTGAGGTAACTAGTGAAGACTTACTCAAAACCCCTCTTACTCAAAAACTTCATCATCACAAGCTCAAATCATCACCCATCAACCTAAAACCTCTACACAAGAACCTCTAAAGACACAAGCTTCCAAAGACATCAAGAGGAAAAGTAAGTTGGCTACAGAAGAACTACTAAAGGAGGAAAGTTTGGAGAAGTTTAAAAGAAAAGGTAGACTTTCCATTAAGAAGCTATTAGCTGCAAGTAATAAAGAAACTGTAGTCAACCAAGAGGCTATCAACAACCAAAGAAGGGTGGAGATTATTGACAGGCTTGTCAATCTTGGTGCAACCAGTGAATATGTTCTCCTCCTACCACTTAAGGAATAGGTAGAGTTAGAAAATGCAACCCTGTTGCGGAAAGAACAAGAAGAAGCAACAAGGGTGGCCTCAGAGGAGGAAGAACAGAGAAAGAAAGAGGAAGCTGAGCAATAACTAAGAATGAAAGGGTAGCTTTTCTAAGCTTTAAGGGATTCTCTCTTGAGGAACTAGCTCCTCATAGCAATGATACAATCATGTGGCTTTTCAACAAAAAATAAGATCAAATGAACAAAGAGAGAAAGAGGGCTTCAAGGGAAAAGTTGAAGGAGAAAAAGAAGAAAGAGGAAGAAGCTCAACTTGGAGCTGTCAAGAAGATGGGAGATAAAGCCTGGATGAAGGATTATCTACAGGATCGGTGTTTGTCACTTAAACATAATGTTTTCTCTCAAACTCTCCTAGAACAACACTCGGGAATAAAAAGAATCAATAAGAGTTGATCACAATATAGAAAGTAATAAAGAACGCAGAAAGATAATTTTCAAGATACTTTTATATATTGATTCTCAACTCAAAATACAAGACTCTTACAAGCAGATAATTTCTCATAATGAGTTACAAGGAGAACCTATATATAATACTATCTATAGCCGGATATACTTTGATACCAGCTGAGATTCTTTTGCTAAAGCCTATACTACAAGACTATAGTTTAAGGTATCTCAAATAAAGTCTTATCTGAGATATGATAGTCAGGACATGTCCCTGACTTACCTTTTGTCACCAACTAAAGTTGGTAACATGTACTATCATAAAAAGGTAAGCAGTGGAATAAAGTATGGTCAACAACATGGCTCTTTAGGAAGAAGCCATGCTGTATCAGAAGTCTGCAGCGGAGTGTCAAAGACCATACTTGTGTTCACTGGTTCATAGCAGTGTCTTCCAAAGGTTAAATCGCTTCGGAAGAGTACGTACTTCCGAAGCCACTTATACTTCGGAAGAGGCTGCTTCTTCCAAGACTTGGAAACTTCTTCTTTTCATCATACTTCGGAAGTGATCTTTACTTTATTCTTCCAAGACTTGAACTTCGGAAGCATGCATTTGTCTTCGGAAGTAGAGTTCTGTCTTCGGAAGTTGATCCTTTACTTTGTCTTCGGAAGAACTCTACAATCTTCAAAAGTTCCATGTTAAGCTTCAGAAGCCTTTGCATGCAGTACCAAAATAACTTAAGTGACATAGTTTTGGTTGTATTAGCCTTCTTTTTGATCCAACAAACTCTCCCTAGGCTGATGCTACCAAAAATTCACTTGTCTCGACTTCTCAAAACTTTCAGCACCAAGGAGAGTAAATATTTGTCTGTCTCCTTGTTCTTCCCTGATGTGGTGATGAGAAGTTTGTACAGATCCTTGGTAGACAGGAAATTCAGTTGTCACCTTGGATAACATGTACCCTTTGTTGTTGCCTCTGAAAAGAGTTAGTTGATGGTAACTGTAATCATATTCCCATCAAACTATAGGTTCCAATTCGGGACCTTCCACCATCTGTAGAAAGGCAGCACCTTTGGTGGGAGATCTTTTCTTGTCTTCCTGTCTTCTCAACTTCAACTCTTATTCAATCTTTGCCTTTGCAGTTAACTCAGCTAGATGAAGACTGCTGAGATGATTTTTGATGAGAGCAACAATTTCAGAGTTGGAGGGGTTGGAGAATGGCTTCTCTGCTAGCTCAGCAATGTCGAACCTGATGGGGTGTAGCAGAGAGGTTGCATTGAGTTTATTGACTTCACCATTTTCCCTTTCCACAACAAAGTTGTGAGAAGGTTCATCGAACGTCCACTGGATTATCTTCCTTCTAGGCACAAGAGACTGACTAGGAATCTTGCATTCTTTCTTGTATCCAGTAGAGTCACCAGTTTCCTTCTAAGCTTCTTCTCTTCATCATTCAAAGAGTCTGAGTTGAGGCCCAGAAGTCTTACAGCCTGGTCCAAAGTTCCTCTAGGCAGATCATGGAATTGTCTCTTGTGAGGGAACTTGAAGATCCATCAATATAGGTGATGTTGACAGAGTCTTCTATACAAGAGACTTTGCTCAGAGTAGTACAGTTGGTGAGCTTCGTCTTGATTGCCTTAAACTCCTTAGGAGAGAGATGTTGAGAAGGCTGAAGGGATGGTTTGGATGGTAATTGGGTAGGTTTAGGTTAGTGGTTCTGGCTAGTATTTTGGGAATGAATGATGGGATTTGGGTGGTTAGGTGAGGGAGTAGGTGTGGGTAGTGATGTGGGTTCAGGGGTGAAAGGTTCAGGTTTAATGGTGAAAGGTAAGGGTGAATGTTCAGCTTGTGGTTGGGTGGTAGTAGGTGAAGGTCATCCCTTTTACCCTTCTGTACATCTCTTTTTTTTCCCCATCTGGATGTCAACCTTAATTTCACTGACAATCCGTTGGAGTGTCCTTTCAGACATGGGACCCACCTGCCTTCCAGAGAAGCCATGAGCCTGAAGATAGTCCTTCATCCAGGCCTTCTCAGTGAGCTTCTTGGAGGCAATGACCCTGACTTCTTCTTCCTTCTTCTTCTTTTCTCTGGCCTTTTCTTTTGCAACCTTCTTTCTTTCTTTTTTCCATATGATCCTGCTCTTTGTTGTAGAGCCAGAGGATCGTATCACATTTTATGGAGAAAGTTCTTGAAGATCAAAGCCTCTGGAGAGTAGAAAGTTCACCCTGTCTCTCCTTAACTGCAATTCAGCCTCTTTTTGTTTCTCTTCCTCTATCTCCAAGGCCAACCTGGCTTCTCTTCAAGTTTCAGCCTGGTTGCTTTCTCCAGATCCACCAACTCCTCTAATGGTAGCAGGAGTGTTTCTTTATTGGCAGCCCCAACTCAATGAGCTGGTCAATGATCTCCTCTCTTATTTTATTGATGACAGCGTCCTGATTGGATGCAGCTGCTTTTGTACTGGCAGCTAGCAACTTCTCAGTTTGAAGTCTTCCTTTCTTCTTGGGTTCTCAATCTTCTCCTCTTCCTGAAGCTTCCACAGTCATCTTCCTTTTCCTTTGTCTTTTGATGATCCTGACTGTGGTGGTTCTTGGAGAGAGGTTTCTGATTGTGAGAGAAACAGAGATGGTGTCTGGCATGGAGGTTGATTCAGAGGGTCCTTGCTGTTCACCTCAGATTCCATTTCAAGGATTGCATCTGTGATGTTCAGTTCCTCGGACATTTTAAACAGTCCTTCCGCAGCTTCCATTTCAGCTTCGGAAGATTCAGCTTGTTCTTCCGAGGCTTTAACTTCAGCTTCGGAAGCAAAAGGAGATGCAATTCTATCCCAACTGTTTCAGTTGCTGGGCTATCAGTCTCTATTTCCCCTTTGAATTGAATCTTAGGTTCCATGTGGACCTTAGGTTGACCAACTTCTTCCACAAGTGGTAGAAGGTGCAGTCAGCCTTTGAAGCTCTTCTGCTCCAAAGTAGATCATTGCAGCATCATGGCTTGGCTGCTCAAAGGAGGATCTCAACAGAAACTTGGTGAAGAGTCTGTAGAGATCACTGAGCATCTTGGGTCAATCTGAAGAATGACTTGAGATGGCTCAGTCACTGTGATGATGGGAAAAGAAGATGTTGAAGTTGAAGGTCGGCTCTGTGGTTCCTCATGTGTTTGTCTTTGAACATTCTCTCCCTTTTTGGTAGCATCATCTTGAGAGCTAGATGAGCTAGAGGAAGAAGTCAATAAGACCTGAATAGGTACATGCCTAACAGACCTCTCTGTCTGTTTCTAAGCTAGTTGAGCCTTGAGATTGTCAATCTCAAGTTGCTAAGTGGCAGACCTTGCTTCTAAAGTCCTAACCAAGGATTCAAGGTTTGAGACTTTAGATAGAAGTCTTTAATAAGGAGTTCATGCTTCCCTCATCTTCTTTTGAAGAATCACGGGGAGATGAGGTAACATACCTAGTATGTTCAGCCTCACCACCAGATGTGGTTTCTTGGCACCCTGGTTTCCCATGCTCAATGATGTCTCTTTCAGAGTCATCAAAGGGCTCGGTTGCCATAGATTCAGTCTGAGATATGTTACCACTGTCCACAAGGTCCATTGGCACCTTCTGTAGTGGCAGCTGAAACTACAAAAGTCCCCTCCACATCAGTGGGACTCACCTCAGTTATTGGTTGCTGATGGGGGCTAGAGATAAGGGATTTCTCCAGGCTCTGTTGATCTTGAAGAGGGTATTGTAGATCAACTTGATTGCCATGGAGAGATGTTATCTCTTCATCAGTTTTGAATAGAAGGTCAGTGAAAGATAGGGAGTTAAGCCTACTGACCCGAACTTTGGTCAATGTCTACAGGCATTGAGCCTCTGGTGGGGTTGTCCCTTGTTGGCTGCTCAGAAGAGTGTAGATACTCATTCTGAGGGCTGTTGGTTGGGTATCGGGCTCCTAGGTTTGAGACTAAGGAGACTCAAAACCCAAATTATGTTAAAAGAAAGGATGGAGAGACCTCTGACTGAGTGGAGCCCATGTTTCCACTCTAGCCTTTTTGGATTGAATAGGAGGGGCTTGTTCAATTAGAGAAGATTGAACAAGGGTTTGTTTGGGGCATCTCTGATTTGAATGGTGATGGTGGAGAAGGTAGTATTTGCATTGTGGTGGAGGTTGCTGGTTTGGGTTCATCACCTGTGGGGTAAGCAGGGATGTCACCAGGAGCTATGCGCTCAATCATACCTGGAAGCAGAGCAGTGTGACTTCTAGTGAAGTTGGTGGACATCTTCTTCAAAGTCTTGAAGATGGTAGGCCGGATGTGGGGAACAATCAGAGCAGCTGCACAGACAAGCATGCTCTTGTCCAACTCACAGTTGATTATGTGTTGAAGGAATCTAGGATACATGAAGAATGTCTCCCTTTGCAGATTCCCTATCAGATTTGAAAACACAAATCGTGAGTAATTAAAGCGCAGGCCTCTCATCAATCCATGAACTAAGCATCCTGGTTCATAAGGGATTTGATCCCATTCCCCGAATTTGTTGGACAAGCAGTGAAGAACAACATGCAGAGGAAATTCCAATTGTAGAAGTTGAACTTGTAAACTGTCGACCTGCTGATGTCTCCACCATATCCCATTAGGATATAAGTGCTATCCAAATCCTCCTTAGGGAATTCAGTAGGAGCTCTTTCATTATGAAGCTCAAGGTGCTCCCTGATGAGTTGTTTAGTGACGATCAACTCCTGTCCACATATGCAGACCGTAGTACACGAATCCCATTTAGGGTTTCGACTTGACCATTTCCCCAAAATCTGCCATTTGGTTGGAATAAACAGTGGGGTTAACGTTAAGGGCAGTGTAGTAGGTTGTGATTGGGTGAGAAAGGAGATGATTTCAGAGAAGTCAGCATCTCTTGAAGAATCAAGAAGTGCCACTTGGTTGTGCTGAGGGTTATTGCAATAGATGATTTTGAGCTTGGGTAAAGTTGGAGAGGAGAAATTTCTAGGGAAGTAAAATTGCAAGTAAGAAGATGAAATTGAACAGTCGAGATTATTTAAAAGAGGGTGGGAAGGCGGTAATGGAGGTTAGGATAAGGTGATGTGATGATTAAGTGGATGAATTGACAGTGGCGGTAAGGTTAAAATCAGTTAAATAATCCACATCATTAACAAAATCTTTGCTTTTTATAGTGTGGGGCCCAAGAGATTTACGTTACACAGTAGAATCTCTCTTCCGAGTGGAAAACATTTCCGAAGGTAACTTTTCTTCCGAAGGCAATTCCTACTTCCGAAGCCAAAACTTTGCTTCCGAAGGTTGGAGTTGCTTCCAAATGGAGAATCTGTAAGTCTCGGAAGTAGATCTGATATGCAATCAATCGCTTCTTCCGAGAAGAAAGTTATCCTTAAGAAATCTTGCTTCGGAAGATATGAGAATGTCTTCCGAGGGTTAATTTCTCTTCGGAAGGAATTTAGACTTAGAAAATTTTAGAGAGAACTTCTTGTAACAGGGCTTAAATTGTATTGACACAAGACTTACATATTAAAAAGGTTTTCAAAAGAGATTAAATTAATCAATGTTTATCATCCCAATAGCTGTTATGAGATACTTAAATCTTTGTTCATCAAAAGCTTTGGTGAACAGATTAGCATATTGTTCATTTGAATCATTTTGATTAACTTAATTAGATTTCTCATGAATACTCTAATGAAATGATACCTGATGTCAATATGCTTTGTTTTGGAGTGCTTCACCAGATTTTCAGTAATAAAGATAACACTGTTGTTGTCAATATGGATAGGAGTACTCATAAAGTTAAATCCATAGTCTAACATCTGATTTTGAATCCATAGCAGTTGAGCATAGCAGCTAGCAGCAGCAATGTATTCAGCTTCAGCAGTTGATGTAGAGACATAGGATTGTTTCTTGTATTGCCATGAAATGATCCTTCCACCAAGAAATTGACATCCTCCTGATGTTGATTTCTTGTCAACATTGCAGCCTCCATAGTCACTGTCAGAGTATCCATAGAGATTGAAATCCTTGTTTCTGGGATAGCAGAGACCTAGTTTAGGTGCTCTTTTGAGGTATCTGAGGATTCTCTTAACAGCAGCTAGGTGAGACACCTTTGGAGCAGCCTAATATCTTGCACAAATGCAAGTAGCAAACATGATATCAGGTCTACTAGCTGTGAGATACATCAGAGAACCAATAATTACCCTATACTGATGTTGATCAGTATCCTCCCCCTCAAGGCAGGAGAAAGATTATGGTTTCTGGGTATGGGTGTCTTGGCAGGCTTGCAATCTTTTATTTCAAATCTTTCTAAGATGTCAGACACATACTTAGATTGATTAATGAAGAACCCTTCCTTCATTTGCTTTACCTGAATTCCAAGAAAAAGTCCCTTTTCCCCATGGAACTCATCTCAAACTTCTTTTCATAATGCTCTCAAAGTCCTTGCACATTTGGTCATTTGAGGAACCAAATATGATGTCATCAACATAGACTTGAACGAGAAAAATGTCCTTTCTAGACTTTCAGATGAAGAGAGTCCTATCAATGGTACCTTTAGTGTAGCCATTCTTTAGAAGAAACTGAGACAAAGTCTCATACCACAGCCTAGGTGCTTGGTGCAGCCCATATAGAGCTTTATCCAACTTGCACACATAGTTGGGGTGCTGTGGGTCTTCAAATCCTGGAGGTTGGCATACATAGACTTCCCTATCTATATCCCTATATAGAAATGCACACTTGACATCAAGTTGATAGACAGAAGTCCTTGGATGCAGCATAAGCAAGGAAGATCCTAACTGCCTCAAGTCTTGCAACTACTGCAAAGACATTAGTAGAATCGATTCCTTCTTCTTGAGTGTATTCTTGAACTACAAGTCTTGCTTTATTCTTGACGATCAAGCCTCTATCATCTCTCTTGTTTCTGAAAACCCATTTGGTGCCTATAGGTACTTGACCAGATGGTAGCGAACATAGGTTCCATACCTTCTGTCTCTTGAATTGAAGCAGCTCCTCTTGCATCGATTCAAGCCAGCTACTATCTTTCTAGGCATCTTCTACCTTCTTGGGTTCCATCTGAGATAGAAAGCATGAGTACAAGCAGACATTCCCTTGATGAGTCTGTCCTCTTGTTCTCACACCCTCAGTGACATCCCCTGTGATGTTCTCAGTTGGATGAGTGTTGTGAATCCTAAGACGAGGAATCACTTCTAGTTGCAGAGATAAATCTAGGTTGGACATATTCTGCTCAGGAACTGGAACACTCTGTCCAGCTGCTGTTTCAAAGTCATTCAATGAGGACTGATTGAATGAATGAGAAACATCATCAATAGTTGGCTGTGAAGTAGTATTAACAGTTGCCTGTTCCTTCAGAATACTACTTCCTTCTGCCTGGTGTTGTGGTGAATCACCTGATAAGTTTTGAGGCTCAGTAAGTGATTCACTTGTTGAAGCTTCACTGTTCCTTGATATGGTTAACTATCAGATCTATTAATAGTGGAAGCTTGGTATATTGCAGCACTTGGAGAACTTGAACTAGGCCTAGGAAGCTCAAACAGTTGATCATTAGTAGTAGCATCAACATCATTTTGAGCACCTGTTCCAACTAAAATATTCTTACAAGATGGCTTAGAATAGTTTGGAAACAATTCTAAATCAAAAATATGATCAGGGCCATTCCCCCTAACACAAGGAATGTGCTCATTAACAACTATATTGGATGACTCCTCAAATTGTTGATTCTTAATATTGTATACTCTGTAAGCTTTGGAGCTAGAAGAGTATCCAACAAAGATAGCATCATCCGACTTTTCAGCGAATTTTGCTAAATTGTCTTTGTATTAAGTATGGTACACCTGCTGCAAAAGGACCTTAGAAAGCCAATGAACGGTGGCCTCTTGTTCCATAGCTCATAAGGGGTTTTTCCATGTGGCATAACTACAAGAACTATGTTCTGCACATAACATGCAGTGCTGACTGCCTCTGCTCAGAATGTTAAAGGTAGCTTGGAATCAGCTAACATAGTTCGAGCAACCTCAATAAGTGTCCTATTCCTCCTCTCAGCAACACCGTTTTATTGAGGAGTTCGGGGAGCACTGTATTGTCTGCCAATCCCTTTTGAGTTACAGAATGAGTCAAGAACGAAGTTCTTAAACTCAGTCCCTTGATCACTTCTAATTATTTTAACCTTGTGATCAATTTGATTTTCTATTTTAAGAATAAAAGATTTTAATGTTTCAGCAGTTTCATCTTTAGTTCTTAAAAAGAATACCCATGTGAATCTTGTAAAATCATCAACTATCGCAATGCAGTATGATTTCCTTCTAATGCTCATTATACTTGTGGGACCAAAAAGATCCATGTGCAATAAGTGTAATGGAGTAGTGATAGAGTTAACACATTTGGATTTATGAGATGTCTTGTGTTGTTTCCCTTTCAGGCATGCAACATAGTTATCTTTGTTATTTTTAGCCAATTTATTCACTGTCTTAAAATTTACATGACACATACGTTTATGCCAGAGAGTTGACTCATCACTATCAGCTTTGGAAAGAAAGCATGATACTTCACCCATTGGGGAAGCATTGTTCATATTTAGCTTGTACATATCCCTTTTCCTGGGAGATCTAAGAAGCACCAATTCCGGAGGAATTGTCATCCCTAGTTTGAGGATAATGCACTCATGTTCTGTGAATAGCATTTGATGCTTTTGATCATAGAATTGAGAAACACTTAACAGATTGTGTTCAAGCTGTTTGACAAAGTAAACTTTGTCAACTTTTAATTTACCATTGGGTATACTCCCTCTGCCAGAAATATATCCTCCAGCCTGACCTCCAAATTGGACATGACCTCCATCATAGTTCTGAAACCGTTGAAGTAGAGATCTGTTCCCTGTCATGTTCCTGGAGCATCCACTATCTACAATCCAAACATTGTTATTCTTGTCAAATGGATGTCCCTGCACATAAGATGAGATTTTTAGTTTTGTTTGGAAGCCCAAGCCTTGCTGGTCTTGGGTTCTTCCAAAGATAATGACATGATTGAACCAAATGATATGCATGGGGGTTCAATAGAGGTCATTGAAAAAGTGGTTTGGGCTGCAACATCTTCCTTGATCTTCCAGTCCATCCTCTGGCTGATCTTGGAGGATGAGCTTGTTGAAGCTTTTGCAGCATGGCCTTCTTCCGAAGCTTCTTTCTTTTCGGAAGAAGCCTTCACCACCTTTTCTTCCGAACTAGTCTTCTTCTGGGATGGTTTCAAGGGAGCTTTCTTGTTCTTTTGAACCTTAATAGCTTTTGCTTCAGAAGCCATTTTCCCTTCGGAAGAAGGAGTTCCTTCCGAAAGCAACTTGGCTTTGGAAACTAGCTTTCCCTTCTTCAATGCTTGAACCATATGAAAAGGTCCAAAAGTGAAACCTTCCCTGACTCCTTCTTTTCTAACATTATTTGCATAATGTGTGCTTGCAGGATTGTAGTAACAATCTTTTGCCATGTGATTTTGTAGGCCACACATGATGCATGCAATGTTAGTCTTTTGGGAAAGTGAGGGTTTCTTTTTCTTGGGCTTCTTTTCTTTATCAGCAACTTTTACCTTCAACTTATGATCCTTGGTAGGACAAGCTGGGCTTGAGCCTCAAACAGTTTGGATATCAGATCCTTGATTTGAGTCTTGTAGTTGGTGTGTTCATGTTTTAAAAGAGATACAGTTTTCTCTAACTCATCAATTTTCTTTTGATAGTCAGAGTCAGCTCTTTTAAAATCAGATTTTAGAATATTTAAAGACTCAATATCAGATCTAATTTCCATATTGTAATCCTGATAAAGTTTAACTTTAGCTATACAGGCTGGAGTGCAGAGATGTTCATATACCTGGGCATCATCGGTTCTAGCCATAAGAGCTTGAGTAGGAGTCACATCCTGTACCATGGAGCTCCAGTCAACTTCTTGAGCCATTACAGCTGTTTCAGTTGACCTCTCAGTGGGCTTTGAGGTTGAGGGATGTGTGGAGGCCTATGGGGTTCCTGGATTGGTCTTGGGAGCCTTGCATTCCCTTGCAAAGTGACCCAGTTGGTTACAGTTGTAACACTTTGCCTTGGTCTTGTCAAACCTGAACTTGCTGGTAGTTGGGTTTTGAGGGAAATGCCTTCCAGTTCTCTTAAAGAACTTCTTCGCTCTGTAAAACAAAAGAGCCATCTGCTGGACAATGTCCACGTACTCTACATCATCTGGACTAAAACACTTAAGATCATCAAAACAGTATTGAAAATCTCTTGAGTGTCCAGTTCCCAAAATAAAGGCATAACTTTCCTGGAAAGAGTTGTGTTGAGCTTGTTGAGACCTTGGAGTCTCTGGAAAAGTGATGTAAGGTCCAGAAGAGCAGGATGGCTGCTGGTATGTCAGGTAGTGCTGAGGTTGAGGGGTTAATGAGCGTTCAGCAACCATTAAAGCGTTGCTAGCAGGAAGACTCATAGGTTTGCTTGTTTGGTGGCCCTTCTTACTCTCCATCTCTAGGCGATATCCATCAAGGATGCCGTAGAGTTCAGTCATGGAAAGAGTGTTCAAGTTTTCTGTTCTCTTGATAGAGACATAGTAGAATGTCCACTCATTGGGAAGAGCACTCATAAACTTTCTGGTGAGATCTCTGAGTTCAGGAGTGATCTTCACAGACTGAAGGGAGGAGATAAGATCCATGTACCTGAAGTACTGCTGGCTGAGGGTCTCTCTAACAACATGAGTGAAGTTCTCAAATTGATGCTTCAGTGAGTCCTTCTTTGAGTCGTTGGAGTTAGCATACATCTGGGCAAGTGCATCGAACAATTCTTTGGCAGTCTTGCAATGCTCGAACCCCACCATAATAGAGTTCGGTATTGCAGTCATGAGAATAGTCATAGCATTGCTATCGATGTCCATGTTCTTTCTGTCTTCATCAGAATAGTCCTCGACAGCCTTCTCTATCATGGCACCGTTTCCACCAGGTGATGCCACCTTTGGCTTATACGGTCCATTGAAAATGGAGTTCCATAATTTGCTGTCTTGGTATCTGATGAAGCCTTCTATTCTTCTGCTCCAAGACCTAAAGTTTTCAGGGGTAATGATGGGAGCTTTTTTCATTGTTCCCATCTCTACCTTGGATTTGTTAAGGGCCATTAAGTGAGTGAGTGGTAGGGAGGAGTAAAAACAGGTTGATTTGGATGGTTAGATCACGCAATCAAGAGCCTAAAACGCTCTGATACCAATTGTAGGATCAGTGTTTGTCACTTAAACACAATGTTTTCTCTCAAACTCTCCTAGAACAACACTCGGGAATAAGAAGAATCAATAAGAGTTGATCACAATATAGAAAGTAATAAAGAACATAGAAAGATAATTTTCAAGATACTTTTATATATTGATTCTCAACTCAAAATACAAGACTCTTACAAGCAGATAATTTCTCACAATGAGTTACAAGGAGAACCTATATATAATAATCTCTACAGCCGGATATACTTTGATACCAGCTGGGATCCTTTTGCTAAAGCCTATACTACAAGACTATAGCTTAAAATATCTCGAATAAATTCTTATCTGAGATATGGTTGTTAGGACATATCCATGACTTACCTTTTGTCACCAACTAAAGTTGGTAACATGTACTATCATAAAAAGGTAAACAATGGAATAAAGTATGCTCAACAACATGGATCTTTAGGAAGAAGCCATGCTGTATCAGAAGTCTGCAGCGGAGTGTCAGAGACCATACTTGTGTCCACTGGTTCATAGCAGTGTCTTCCGATGGTTAAATGGCTTCGGAAGAGTACGTACTTCTGAAGCCACTTATACTTCAGAAGAGGCTGCTTCTTCCAAGGCTTGGAAACTTCTTCTTTTCATCATACTTTGGAAGTGATCTTTAATTTATTCTTCCAAGACTTGAACTTTGGAAGCATGCACTTGTCTTCGAAAGTAGAGTTCTGTCTTCGGAAGTTGATCTTTTACTTTGTCTTCGGAAGAACTCTACAACCTTCAGAAGTTCCATGTTAAGCTTCGGAAGTCTTTGCATGCAGCATCAAAATAACTTAAGTGACATAGTTTTGGTTGCATTAGCCTTCTTTTTGATCCAACATTATCTCAGGGCCCCTGGCTTTTATGGAAAGCAAGTTGGCCCTGTGTCTGAGAAGACCCTGGAATGACATGTCAGTGACATCAAGGCTGACATTCGCTCATGAAGAAAGGAGATATATATAAGAATACAAGGGATGACTTCTAAACTAGCACAATAACCACTCCTCAACCAGAACCAACACCTTTCCTTTCTCCATCAAATCCAAACCAACCACAGAGCCTTACACTCCTAAGCCCACACCATCATCCATACCCTCTTCTACACCCATTCCATCAAAACTACCTATCATTAAACCCAAAACACTCCCAAGAACCCAATCATCATCTACCTAACAACCACCTAAATCACCTTCTCATCCATCTAAACCTTTGACCTCAAATGAATTCAAGGAGATCAAGAGGAAGATCATCAAATATACTACTCTGAGTTACATCTCATGTGAGGAGGGGTACATCAAATTGACCTTCATTAATGGCTCCTCATGTTACCACAGAAGAGAACAATTCCTTGAACTCTGAGAATGGTTCAATCAACAGACTCAATGCCTCTTCTCTTCTACACTCAAGCATATTCGACATTGGTGAGTTAGCCGAGAAACCATTCTCCAACCCCTCAAACTCTGAGATAGCAGCTCACATCAGAAATTATCTAAGCAGTCTTATCTGGCCAAATTGAGTGCAAGGGCCAAGATTGAAGAAGAGTTGAAGCTGAGAAAGAAAGAAGAAAAGAAAGGTCAGCCACTAAAGACAAAGCCTTTTTAGAAATGGTTGAAGGCCTTGAATTGGAATCCATAGTTAGATGGGAGTACGACTACAACTCCCGTCAACTAACTCTCTTCAAAGGAACACGACAAAGGGCACACATCGTTCAAAGTGACAAACTAGATCTTCTGTCTATAAAAGATCTGTACAAACTTCTCAGCACCACATCTGGAAAGAATAACGAAACATATAAGTATCTTCTCTCTTTGGTACTGAAAGCTTTGAGAAGTAGGAACAAATGAGTTTTTGGTAGCATTAGCCTAGGGGAGTTCATTAGATCAAGTAAGGCTGGTGCAACCAAAACAAACACTTAGAGCATTTTTGGTGCAACTGAGAAAGAGCTTCTAAAGGCAAAAGCTGAGCTTCCGAAGATCATGGCTGAAAGAGCTTCCGAAGAGGAACTCTAATTTTTGAAGACAAAAGTATTCCTTCTTTCGAAGTTCAACACTTAGAAGAACCCAAGAGAATGACTTTCGAAGTGTGAAGATTTAAAGATCATCACAAGCCTCGGAAGAAGTAGACTCTTCCGAAGTATAAGTCGCTTCAGAAGAACTTGTTTTTCCGAAGCCAATTAACCTCAGAAGAACTTACTATGAACTAGTAGACATAAGTATGGTCCTTCTGACAATCTGCTGTAGCCTCTGTGTAACACCCGGATATTTATTATTTTGAAGCCGGTGACGAAAGAAAAGAAAATAAAGTTCAAAGTCGAGGGACCAAACTCGCCAACGAAGAAAAGTTGGGAAATGTGGTGATATTAGTAGGGAGAGGGCAGCCCACTCTCCCCACACACCCCACATTTCAGATGTCTTAGAGAGAAGAAGAGTGAAAGGAGAAAAAGTTGGTTCGAGTTGGTTCGGGTCGCCAAAATCATCGTGAAGCAAGCCAAAGCGAAGCCCTTAACGTTGTGCTCGTTTATGTGAGTTATAGAACCCCACTTTTACTTGTTTTCAAATGATTTTGGGGCTGGAAAGCATAAAAACTGTTTTTGTATGTGTATGTGTTTGACCCATTTGGGTGTGATGTGTGTGATGCGTTTCGTGTATGTTTCCGGGCGTGTGTGCTTGTATGGTGTTATGGTATGCATTCCTAAGGTTTAGGATGGTCGATTTAGGCTTAAAATGGGTTTAGATGAGTTTGGAGGCCGAAAACCCTCGGCTGCAGTCGGGATGAACTGCATTCTGCATCAGTTAGGGCTAGGCGACCGACTGGAGGCCGAATGGAGGCCATACGGCCGATTAGGGTGCGATTGGGGTCCATTCGAACGATTGAAGGTCCATTCGCACGATTGAAGGTCCTTTCTCACGATTGAAGGTCCATTCGCACGATTGAAAGGCCAGTCGCATGGAGGTCATGCGACTGAAGGTCCAGTCGCATAAGTGCTCATCCGCATTAATCCTATTCGCATGAGGTCCATCCGCATTGTCCATTCGCATGACTGGATGTTCATTCGCATAGGTGTTCATCCGTATTAGTTCATTCGCATGATGTTCAGTCGCATGGAGGCCATGCGACTGAAGGGTGTCCATACGCCCGAGTAGGGCTATCACACCCGAGGAAAGTGTAGTTTGACTTCTGACTTTCGGGGAAAAGTGCAGATGTAAGTTTTGACGTAAAGGTTCCTGTAAGAGCATGTAAGATGACTATTGGGGCCTTAGAGAGCATGTTGGGCGTGATGATGATGATGTTGCATATTTATGCATGTTATGTATGTATGATGTTGCCCTGTATGATGATGATGAATGTGTATGATATGTTCCTTAATATGATGTATGTTATCTTTCTTGTGGCCTTATGTGTCATGTAATAAATGAGTGAAGTATTATGTAACGTAAAGTGAAAGATAATGAAATGGGAACATAAAGTAAGAATGCATGCATTATTGAATGATGAACGAACGAAGGAAAGGCTTGCAAGCACATATATGAGGTGAGCAACTCGATGGTTGCAAGAGACTCGGATGGCGTGCCATCGATGAGCATGGAAATGAGGTGAGCAACCCTGTTGTTGCAACAGACTCGGATGGTATGCAATCCTTGAGATTGCTATGAGGTGAGCACCCCTACGGTTGCAACAGACTCGGACAACGCGTTATTGTGAAGTTGCCATGAGGTGAGCAACCCTATGGTTGCAAGACACTCGGAAAGCATGCCATCGTTGAAATTGGCAATTGTGGTGAGCAACTATATGGTTGCAACAGACTCGGATCGCGTGAAGTCGTTGGGATTGTTAATGAGGTGAGCGACCATGTTGTCGCAACAGACTCGAAGGAACGAAAGTATAAATAAATGAAAGATTTTGTATGAAAGAACGAAGTCATAAAGAACGAATGAACGAATGAATGAATGAAGAAGATAATAATGATATTATCTATGTGTACGTACGATGTGTGATCATGTAAAAGCAACGAATGGTTTTATATGAAAGTAAAGTATGTTTTGCAATAAAACTAGAACTGACTCAGCAACGCTGACTTTTTATATGTTTTCCAGTTGGCAGGTAATGTTTGCTGAGGATGGCACACCGTGAAGCTACTCAGCTCTTTTGGGATGGCATCCTTTTGATTAATGTTTTTTGCGTTGTAATGCGAACAAGCTATTTTGTAATTGTCACACCCTCAAAATCCACTTGCGGAGTTTTACCGCGAGGCGTGTGAACAAACCAGGATCACAGTCAATAGTTACTCAGAACGACTCTAAATGCCATAATTTAAACTTAATTAACCAAAATACCAACTTTAAACAATGCGGAAGCATTTTTGAAAACAACCCAAGTCAATAAAGTATAACTTATGGCAAAACAAGTGCCAAACCAAAGAGTAAACCATAATTGTTAAAATGTCAACTTGTCTTGAAGCAAAGTGTCTTAAAATGCAGTGAACCGTGCAGTGCTCCTATGGCAAGCAAGTTAAGGACCTGAGAAAAGCATACTAAAATGTCAACACATAGGTTGGTGAGTTCAAGAGTTGAGTTCAATAAACATGTAAACAGTTGTGATACATATAAGCAGTGCATGGTAATAGATAGCTAGTCTATTATCAGTAAATATTAATACATAGTGATTTTGCAATTGAAGCTGACTGTGATAGTTGTTGCCTCCTGTCACGACTTACCATGTCGTGACAATGATCAATAGGACAAATTGCACCCGGTTGACCTCGAGTCACACAGGTGGGGCTCGTCAGACCCAGTAGTACTACCCAAGTTTCCCCGCTATTAAATATTAACAATTCAAAAGTGTGAGGACTTTTCTCATGGTACACAGCACTATATTAATATTTATACACAACTTAAATAATGAAAGCGTTCGTATAAATACCAGTATGCTATCTCCCAAAAGATATTAAGTAAAGAGTGGGGCATGAACTCACCTGATGTATGCAAAGGTACTTAGGGTTTATCTTGAGAAACGAGAGGATAGCCAACCTTCACAGGTCACCTAGATCATGTGAGTACATAAGTACGTGTAAATAAAAGACATGTGAAACCCTAATCATACCAAAACCAAAGACTCAAGCTTCCAGAAAGATAGACACGTTTGACCTAGTTGACCCGTTTGACCCGTTGGTGACATTATGGGTTATAATTCAAATAAAGCCAATGAACACATACAACATACATGATTAACATTTAAATAGTATCATACATATGCTATATCAACCAGATATATCACTTAGATCATTATACAATCAAGTACTATACAAGTCATGCGAATCTAGGACATTAACATAACCACTAGCTACAATACAACTAACATGCCATACAAGGTTCAACCATTCATAACATGCCATGTGAAGCCACTCACGACTTCACATCCTAAACCCTGCCAATCCTACTAAGTAGGGGCCTCAGATCCGCACGCGTGTATAATGATCATAACCAAATTCATTAAGCATATACATTGCATTCACAACATCACAACAATCAATTACCAGACCCAAGCATGATGTCCTACTACTACACAACATCCAAACCATACATGATTACCAATTCCAATTATCACCCATGATTATCCAAACATGCCATACAACTAATTTAACACGTTCTATCACACTAGAATCCATCCTTGAACATAATAGCAAGTTCCTATCATCCCAAACATGATCATAACATCATACTTCAACGTTTACACAAATAAAGTTTCCTTTTGGGAAAGAATATCCCAAAATCTATCAAACATCCAAAGCATACATGAATTCATCAATAATATACCAATTCAAGCTCATACTAACATCTAGACGTGATCAACAACACTTAAACATCCCAATCTAACAACCTCATAAACAAAGTTTCTACTTTTGGCAAGCTATGATCAACATAATCAAATTAAAGATTTCTAGCATTATAACAACAATCTAGCATCTAATTATCATCATGAACTCATCCATAACATCAATCCATCACTAGATCACTATTACATGCCAAATAAAGTTACTATTCTTAGAACCTATGAACAATGCATCAAAATCCTAACTTTCTTGCATAATCAACGTATTCTAACATTCATACAACCCAATAATCATCAAACATTCATCAAACAATCATCCATCATGCATAATCACAATAATCCCGAATTAGGGTTTGCTTCATAACCAATTTCATGATCAATCCACTAAAAACATAGAATTCTTGCATAATCGACGTTAACTAACATGTATACAATCTAACTAACATGTTAACATATCAAACAACAACCAATTCGACCCAACAAGGACCAATTTCGAATCTAGGGTTCGGCCATAATGAAGAACATCACAAAACATGAAAAATAACCTTTAAACTTGTAATTGCTTGAAATCGATGCTTCCTAAGTGTTGTAAACTTGTAATCGAATGAAAATCGAGGTTAAGGCTTGATCTTGGTCGAAAATCGAAGATGGAGAGGGATATGGTGAATGTCGCGGCCGATGGGTGGGATTAGGGTTTGGGGTTTGTTTTATTTAATTTTAATTTACCTAATTACCCTTTTAACCCTTGTAATTTGCATTTTATAAAAACTAGGCTTTAAACTCTTTGTAAAGTGTTTTTAACTTCATAATATAAAGATATAAACTTATGAAATTCATTATATATCTTATCTTTATAAAAACACAAGACATACGAATAAATAGCACGTTTCCGCGTTACGCGATAAATTCTTTAAGTAACCGTTTATAAATGTGTAAACACATAAACACAACCCAATACTCACATAATCACTTAGATTCACAACAAATTCACATTATTCATTATTATTAGGTCACCAACGTTAAACGACAACTAGTGTGTGCTCACGACACGTGTATACAAGACTTAACGGAACTAACGGAGCTTGGTAACGGAAATTTACCGGATGTCACATTATCCCCATGTTGAAAGAATTTTCGTCCCGAAAATTGCGTTACATGGTGAGAGTGTTCCATCCTGGTTTCCATCACTGGTCTACTGCATTGGCACACAGAAATCGAAATCGTGTGAGTTTTGGATGAGTTGCCACATCATCCCCATGTGAAAGAAATTTCGTCCCGAAATTTAAATCAATACCTTCGTCTGCTGGCATCGTTCCTTCGAATAGTTGAGGGTACTTAAGCTTCATTTGATCTTCGTTCCCATGTGAATTCCGGTCCACGTCGCGAATTCCAACGGATTTTAACAATAGGTATCTTGCTTTGCTTAAGTGTTTTCACCTCACGGTCCATCACCTCCACTGGTTCCTCAATAAAACGCAATTGTTCATCCACCTGAATTTCTTCTAGTGGTACGACCGTCGTTTCATCAGCTATGCACTTCTTCAAGTTTGACACGTGAAATACATCATGAATTCCGCTCAGCGAATCAGGTAGGGCTAATCGATAGGCTACTGGACCTACTCTTTCCACAATCTCAAATGGTCCACGTACCTCGGATTTAGTTTTCCTCGTTTACCAAACCGAACTACGCCTTTCCATGGTGAGACTTTCAACAAAACCTTGTCACCAACCTGAAACTCTAAGGGTTTCCGTCTCTTGTCAGCATAACTCTTTTGCCTGTCTCGCGCTGCAGCCATACGGTTCCGTATCTGTATAATTTTCTCAGTCGTCTCATGAATTAACTCGGGACCTGTTATCTGACTATCACCAATTTCTGCCCAGCAAACCGGTGATCGACATTTTCTCCCATAATGCCTCGAAAGGTGCTGCTTGTATACTAGTGTGATAACTGTTGTTATAAGAGAATTCCACCAATGGCAGGTGAATTTCCCAGTTATTCCCGAAGTCAATCACACAAGCACGTAGCATATCCTCCAGCGTCTGTATAGTACGCTCACTCTGACCATCCGTCTGTGGATGATATGCAGTACTCATATCCAAACGTGTACCCAAGGATTTCTGCAATGATTGCCAGAAATGTGACGTGAAACGAGCGTCACGATTGGAGATAATTGAGATCGGTACCCCATGTCTCGAGACGATCTCCTTGAGGTACAGGCGAGTTAACTTCTCCATCTTGTCGGTTTCCTTTATTGCAAGGAAATGAGCAGACTTTGTCAATCGATCCACAATAACCCATATCGTGTCACAACCAGTACTAGTCCGGGGTAGTTTAGTAATAAAGTCCATGGGATTTGTTCCCATTTCCACATTGGAATCTCGGGTTGTTGTAATAGTCCGGATGGTTTTTGATATTCCACTTTCACCTTCGAGCAGGTCAAACACTTGCTCACGTACGTAGCTACATCCGCTTTCATGTTAGGCCACCAATAGTGAGCCTTTAGGTCATGGTACATCTTGTTGGATCCAGGATGTATAGAATACTTAGATTTGTGTGCCTGGCTCGTAACCAAATCTCTCAGATTTCCATGAACAGGCACCCAAAGTCTATCCATGAAATACCGAATTCCATCCTTTTTCATCACTAGCTGCTTATCCATTCCCCTTAACAATTCAGAACCAATATTTTCCACCTTTAAAGCTTCCATTTGTGCCTCCTTAACTTGTTCGGGCAGTTGGGTACTGATAGTAGCTGTAAAGCTCGCACCCGTCGGGGTTTAGCTGTTTCCTTCCTGCTTAAAGCATCGGCAACTACGTTCGCCTTTCCCGGATGATACTTAATTGCGTAATCATAATCATTTAGTAGTTCCACCAACGTCGCTGCCTCATATTCAACTCTTTTTGCTCAAAGATATGTTGAAGACTCTTATGATCGGTGTAGATAGTGCACTTGGTACCGTACAAATAATGTCTCCAAATCTTTAAGGCAAAAACTACTGCACCCAATTCTAAGTCATGGGTAGTATAGTTCTTCTCGTGAACCTTTAGTTGTCTCGAAGCGTAGGCTATCACCTTGTCTCGTTGCATCAAGACACAACCCAATCCTTGAATGGATGCATCGCAATACACCACAAAGTCATCTGTTCCCTCGGGTAATGCTAATATTGGGGCAGTACAGAGTTTTTGTTTTAATAATTGAAAGCTGATTCTTGACTCTCAGCCCATTTGTATGTCGTTCCTTTGTGAGTCAAGGCTGTGAGAGGTTGTGCGATCTTAGAAAATCCTTCTATGAATCGGCGGTAATATCCCGCTAATCCAAGAAATTGCCTTATCTCGCTTGGTGTTTTGGGTGTAGTCCAATTCTTTATCGCCTCAATTTGGCAGGATCAACGTGTATTCCTTTCTCATTAACAATGTGACCTAGGAACTGTACCTCTCTTATCCAAAAATCACACTTTGAGAATTTAGCATACAGTTGCTCATTTTTCAACAGTTCCAAGATCATTCGTAAGTGTTCTTCATGCTCCTCCTTGGTCCTAGAGTATATCAGTATATCATCGATGAACACAATGACAAACTGATCAAGATAAGGTTTGCACACGCGGTTCATGAGGTCCATGAACACAGCAGGTGCATTAGTCAACCCAAAAGGCATGACCAAGAACTCATAATGACCATAACGAGTACGAAATGCAGTCTTGGGAATGTCTTCTCTCGAACTTGAGTTGATGATAACCAGACCTCAAGTCAATCTTCGAGTAATAGCTTGATCCTTGAAGCTGATCGAACAAGTCATCGATACGAGGTAACGGGTATCGGTTCTTGACTGTTACTTTGTTTAACTCTCGATAGTCGATGCACATCCGGAATGTGCCATCCTTCTTCTTAAAAAAGAGTACAGGAGCTCCCCAAGGTGATGTACTAGGTCGAATAAAACTTATCCAAAAGCTCCTGAAGTTGTGACGACAACTCCTGTAGTTCGTTTGGTGCTAATCGATAAGGTGCTCTAGCAATCGGAGCTGCGCCGGGAGTCAACTCAATCTGGAATTCCACTTGACGGTGCGGTGGTAATCCAGGAAGATCTTCTGGGAACACCTCCGGAAAGTCGCGTACTACGGGAATATCCTCCATTCTCTTTTCTTCCTTTTGCTTATCGGTTACAAGTGCTAGGATAGCCACGCGGCCCTTCCGTAACAACTTTTGAGCTTTCATATACGAGATGATGCCTATCACAGCACCACTCCTATCACCTTTTACAGTAAGAACTTGATCACCAACCGGGATCCGTATAATCTTCTCGTGACATATGACTTCCGCTTGCTTGCTAGAGAGCCAATCCATGCCTATCACAACATCAAAACTCCCCAGCGTAACGGGCATGAGATCTATAGCGAAGTATGACCAGCAAGTTCTATTCTACAGTCCTTAAGGATATGCGTTACATGGATTTGTTTACCGTCGGCTAATTCCACAGTGTACTTAGATTCTAAAGCATAGGGTATATCACTTAAAAGACTACAGAATTTTAAGGACACAAAACTCCTATCGGCTCCAGTATCAAATAGTACCGTAGCAAAACAACCATTTACAGGGAATCTACCAGTAACAGTTGTGGGATCATTTAGAGCCTCACCTGAGCCAATGACGAAGGCTCTCCCTTTGGCTCCATCTCTATTGCCACCATTTCCAGTGCCATTTCCACCATTGGTTATTATTGCCATTGTTGTTGTTGTTCCCATGATTGTTGGTGTTGTTGTTGTTGTTGTTGCCATTTCCGTTCCTTCTTAGTTGTGGGCTTTCGTTTGTAATGCCCTTCTTTCCCACACTCAAAACAACCCTTGGGGGTTTCTTGAGATTGTTGTGGCCTCTTCATTAGTTCACCACGGCAATCCTTCGCAGCGTGTCCAATCTTTCCACAACGTTGACACTTGAAGCTATCACACCGTCCCACATAGTGGTAGTTACACCGTGGGCATTTGGGATGTCTGCCGCCGCAACCGCTGGGTCCTTGGTTATTTGGGGCAGTTTGGTTGAAATTGCGGTTATTATCGAACCGCCGCTGCTGCTGCTGAACTGGTTGTTGCTGCTGTTGGGATTGTTGTTGACCGCCAGACGATGATGATGTTGCTTTGTTATTGCTGTTGCTGGGAGCATCGCACTTCCTTTTGTTGTCGGGCACGCTCACCACAGCGCCCCGTTTGGGTAACCGCCCTTGTTCTACCGCCTGATCGGTAAGTCTATGGGCAATTTGGATGGCCTGCTGAATCGTAGTCGGGTTAGAAGCTGTTACCATACTTTGGATTTCAGGCACCAATCCTCGTATGTAGTGCTCGATTCTCTTATGTGTCTCATTACCATTCCTGGACACAATGTAGCCAGCTCATGAGTACGGGTCGTGTAAGCCTCAATTTCTGAACCCTTCATCTTAAGCTGCCAGAATTCCATCTCCAACTTTTGCACCTCGTTTCGAGGACAGTACTCCTCGATCATCAGATCCTTGAACTCATTCCAGGGAAGTCCATTTGCCATCGCCTGTCCAAGCATCTGGACTTGCGCGTTCCACCAAGACAGAGCAGCACCCTCCACAGTCCCGGTGGCATACTTTACTTGGTCCGCCAGTGGACAGTTACATTTGGAGAAAACAGACTCATCTCAAACCAGCGTACTAGCCCTACAACACCCTCTGTACCGCTGTAGGTGTGTGGTTTACAGTCCATGAAGGACTTGTACGTACACACTGGTGGTCCTGTTTTAACACAACACACATTAATCAAACATCCCCTACAGTTATAAAGGATATCAGATTTGTTTTTCTGTCATTGTTTACCTGCTGGCTGACCCGCGTGGGCAGCAGCCACTGCCGCCTGAACATGCTCATTAATTAGAGCAGCCAATTCCGCAGGAGTCATGTTAATAGCACCACCCCCTGTTCTCCGGTGCCACGTCCACGTCCAGTCCATGACCACGTCCACGTCCACGTCCACGAGCGTCCATTCTTTTCGCTTATATCCACAATACAATAATGAGTAACATCATACACATTTAACTCATTGAAGCGTAGTAAATAGTAAATGAAAGAAATAACGTATCATCACAACCACAACATTCATAACAAAAATAATAACCAAAGCAAATAAATTGCAATAAGTCACAATGTATTTAGCAATGTCAAAATTGAAGTTTTGTCGTTCGTGTGGGGAAAAAACCCTTCCCACATAGTTTCAAAAGAAAACACTACATAGTCTAAGTCATATAAAGAAGTCAATCGACAATGTCTGACCCATCACTATCATCCTCCATCTCCTCCGGTTCTCTTCCTCGGGTCCCTCCTCGGATCCTCCTCATCCTCAGAGTCTGCGGCAGGAGCAGGAGCTATAGCAATCTGGAGTGCTGCTAGTTGAGCTTCTAGAGTGGCAATCCTATTATCGGCTATGGCGTCCCGCTGTTCACGAGCAGTCACGCGTCCTTGGAGTGCCATAACACCATCTTGCATATGGTGACACCGTTCAGCGTCTTCCCATGTTCTTCCTTGAGTTCGTCCAATTGATGTCTCAGGTTGTACACCTCTTGCTGTAGTGTACAGACATCACCCGTGAGTCGTCTCACATGGTGTTGTTCAGTATCCAGTGCAGCCATTAGTGCAGCAATCAATTGCTCGTTGGACTGCGCCGTTCGTGGGAGTGAAAACATGGGTTGATTGGCATTGTTCCTAGTCCTTGGCTTCAGGACAGGTACGCGTTCCCTAAACATGATGTGGTCAACAAACCTAGGATAAGAATGCCAGTCACGTGGAGGGTCACGCTTCATCAACGCGAATGGTTGATCCCAGTCAATCTCCTCTCGGGGATAAGCCAGTCTGGGCCAATCGAATCCATCATCAGGTACAGGTGCGGGAGGTGGGGATTCAGATCGTGTAGGTGATTCGGGTTGTTTACCCGGAGCTCTTGAAGACGATGCCATGCTGCAGAGAGTGTGACGTGCATGCCAATGAGTATACAGTAATGGAGTAAGGCACAGGTAACTAATTAACTGTGTGCGGTTATAGTCTAGTGTGTATGCAACCTAGTTCCCTATAACCAATGGCTCTGATACCAATCTGTCACACCCTCAAAATCCACTTGCGGAGTTTTACCGCGAGGCATGTGAACAAACCAGGATCACAGTCAATAGTTACTCAGAACGACTCTAAATGCCATAATTTAAACTTAATTAACCAAAATACCAACTTTAAACAATGCAGAAGCGTTTTTGAAAACAACCCAAGTCAATAAAATATAACTTATGGTAAAACAAGTGCCAAACCAAAGAGTAACCATAATGTTAAATGTCAACTTGTCTTGAAGCAAAGTGTCTTAAAATGCAGTGAACCGTGCAGTGCTCCTATGGCAAGCAAGTTAAGGACCTGAGAAAAGCATACTAAAATGTCAACACATAGGTTGGTGAGTTCAAGAGTTGAGTTCAATAAACATGTAAACAGTTGTGATACATATAAGCAGTGCATGGTAATAGATAGCTAGTCTATTATCAGTAAATATTAATACATAGTGATTTTGCAATTGAAGCTGACTGTGATAGTTGTTGCCTCCTGTCACGACTTACCATGTCGTGACAATGATCAATAGGACAAATTGCACCCGGTTGACCTCGAGTCACACAGGTGGGGCTCGTCAGACCCAGTAGTACTACCCAAGTTTCCCCGCTATTAAATATTAACAATTCAAAAGTGTGAGGACTTTTCTCATGGTACACAACACTATATTAATATTATACACAACTTAAATAATGAAAGCGTTCGTATAAATACCAGTATGCTATCTCCCCCAAAAGATATTAAGTAAAGAGTGGGGCATGAACTCACCTGATATATGCAAAGGTACTTAGGGTTTATCTTGAGAAACGAGAGGATAGCCAACCTTCACAGGTCACCTAGATCATGTGAGTACATAAGTACGTGTAAATAAAAGACATGTGAAACCCTAATCATACCAAAACCAAAGACTCAAGCTTCCAGAAAGATAGACACGTTTGACCTAGTTGACCGTTTGACCCGTTGGTGACATTATGGGTTATAATTCAAATAAAGCCAATGAACACATACAACATACATGATAACATTTAAATAGTATCATACATATGCTATATCAACCAGATATATCACTAGATCATTATACAATCAAGTACTATACAAGTCATGCGAATCTAGGACATTAACATAACCACTAGCTACAATACACTAACATGCCATACAAGTTCAACCATTCATAACATGCCATGTGAAGCCACTCACGACTTCACATCCTAAACCCTGCCAATCCTACTAAGTAGGGGCCTCAGATCCGCACGCGTGTATAATGATCATAACCAAATTCATTAAGCATATACATTGCATTCACAACATCACAACAATCAATTACCAGACCCAAGCATGATGTCCTACTACTACACAACATCCAAACCATACATGATTACCAATTCCAATTATCACCCATGATTATCCAAACATGCCATACAACTAATTTAACACGTTCTATCACACTAGAATCCATCCTTGAACATAATAGCAAGTTCCTATCATCCCAAACATGATCATAACATCATACTTCAACGTTTACACAAATAAAGTTTCCCTTTTGGGAAAGAATATCCCAAAATCTATCAAACATCCAAAGCATACATGAATTCATCACTAATATACCAATTCAAGCTCATACTAACATCTAGACGTGATCAACAACACTAAACATCCAAATCTAACAACCTTCATAAACAAAAGTTTCTACTTTTGGCAAGCTATGATCAACATAATCAAATTAAAGATTTCTAGCATTCATAACAACAATCTAGCATCTAATTATCATCATGAACTCATCCATAACATCAATCCATCACTAGATCACTATTACATGCAAATAAAGTTACTATTCTTAGTAACCTATGAACAATGCATCAAAATCCCAACTTTCTTGCATAATCAACGTATTCTAACATTCATACAACCCAATAATCATCAAACATTCATCAAACAATCATCCATCATGCATAATCACAATAATCCGAATTAGGGTTTGCTTCATAACCATTTCATGATCAATCCACTAAAAACATAGAATTCTTGCATAATCGACGTTAACTAACATGTATACAATCTAACTAACATGTTAACATCATCAAACAACAACCAATTCAACCCAACAAGGACCAATTTCGAATCTAGGTTTGGCCATAATGAAGAACATCACAAAACATGAAAAATCTAACCTTTAAACTTGTAATTGCTTGAAATCGATGCTTCTAAGTGTTGTATAACTTGTAATCGAATGAAAATCGAGGTTTAAGGCTTGATCTTGGTCGAAAATCGAAGATGGAGAGGGATATGGTGAATGTTGCGGCCGATGGGTGAGATTAGGGTTTGGGTTTTTGTTTTATTTAATTTTAATTTACCTAATTACCCTTTTAACCCTTGTAATTTGCATTTTATAAAAACTAGGCTTTAAACTCTTTGTAAAGTGTTTTTAACTTCATAATATAAAGATATAACCTTATGAAATTCATTATATATCTTATCTTTATAAAAACACAAGACATACGAATAAATAGGCACGTTTCCGCGTTACGCGATAAATTCTTTAAGTAACCGTTTATAAATGTGTAAACACATAAACATAACCCAATACTCACATAATCACTTAGATTCACAACAAATTCACATTATTCATTATTATTAGGTCACCAACGTTAAACGACAACTAGTGTGTGCTCACGACACGTGTATACAAGACTTAACGGAACTAACGGAGCTTGGTAACGGAAATTTACCGGATGTCACAGTAATGAATGTTGTATTAACTTGCAAAAACATTTGCATGGAAATGAAAGATTGTTTTAGTTTTCCGCTGTGATTATGAGATACAAATGAAATTATACGTTTTATGAGCGATGAGAACCCAGCTGTAAGCGTCCCGGGAACGGGGCCTTACACTCTGAGATACTTCATGACGTTTTTCCACGCCCATGTAGTTGACCATACTTTGTTCCACTGTTTATTTCTTATCAATTAGTATAGTTATCAACTTTAGTCGGTGACAAAAGGTAAGTCATGGACATGTCATGACTAGCAAATCTTAGATAGATTTTATCTATATACCTTACTTCTAACAATTTAGTAATTGTTAGTCGTAAGTTTCCAGCTGGTATAAAAGTATAACTGACTATAGATAGTAGTATGTATAGTTTCTTATTGTAACTCATTTAGAATGTTTGAAAAAGTCATGTAAAACTTTGAGTTGAGAAGTAATACATACAAGTATCTTGAAAAATCTAGCATCTTGTCTTTGCTTATTTAGTATATTATTATCAACTTTTAAAGGATTCCGCATTATCAAACCGAGTGTGACTTAGTGAGTTTGAGAGATATATTTGTGTTGAGTGACAAAACTTGATCCTGCCATTTGTTTAGTAATATGATACATATTAAAATTTTTAGCTTTCTTTCTAATACTATTCACAGTATGTTTTCATTATAAAACTCCTAAATATTATAGTATCATGTTATTGTTTAAGTATCACTATTTATTGGAGAAAAAACTCTAAAAAATTATAGGTACATTTTTATCCAAAGGACCCTATCTTTTAGTTTGATAATATTTAACAACTAAATTATCTAGTATAATGCCAATGAGTAATAAATAAGTTAGGTTACGAGGAGGCAACCTCATGACCTGCCAATCTGCTTCCTAGAACTTTTATCATTGTCGGTCTTTGGGTAGCGGATTTCCCCTGGAATGAAGGGTGGGTCAGGTCATCAGTGCTATTTGTGTTCAGAGAATGCAAGTTATCTTTGATAAATGAGTTTACGAGGGTGGCTATGCTTATAGTATTCGTTGACCGTTCGAAATTAACAAAAAGATCTAGTATAATAATCCATATTTGTTTTTAACATAGTATATATATATACCATTTGAAATTTAGAATAACTTTTAAATATTGAATTATGATAGGTTAAAACTTTTTCTATATCTATAATAATAAATAATTACATGAATGGACACATGTCATCATCATATTAACTCTACCATTTATTTTTCCGCCCAAATCATTTATCAATTTTTAAAAAGTTAAATACATATTGATAAATTTTCTCTTTCTTTCTATTTATCTCTATCCTTTTTTTCTCTCTAAACCTTAAACCTAAACCTAACTTATTTATACTCATTGACATTATCCTTATTGTGTTATTTTAGTCAAAATGTTTAGTTTTTAATTAAACAATATTCATTTCTCTCTCCCTCTCTCTCTCTTATTTTAAACATTTTAATTTGTTCTAAAATCAATATTTTTTCAAAACATATTTTTTATTAGTTAAAAACTAAACATTTTGGCTAAAAAATATACGGTTTTGAAAAAAAAGATTTTTAGAAATTATGACTTTTTTAAACAACATATTTTTCTACACCTATGAACTATTTTAAAACCAATATTTTTTTAAATAAAGGTTTTATAAGAAAATGTTTTCTAAAAAAATTTAAAAATAACTGAAACATGGAGTTTTTAAACAATGAAATATTTATAAAAATGACATTTTGTCAAAGAAAAAATACAAAAAGTTATTTATAAAACAAAAATAACTAATACTCGTAGTTTTGAAAATGAGTTTTTATTTAAAATAACACTTTTCAAAAACAATATTCATTGAACGAAATGTCTCTTACATATTTCTAAAACAAGAGTTAAAAAACACTTTTTTAAAATGAAAGTTTGAAAAAATAATAAAAATATTTTATTAACTAAAATACTTACACACATAACTTTTGTTATATCTTATACCAAATAGTGTTTTATATTTTCTAGTTTTTCATTAATTTTTAATACACGAGATTATAGCTAGTTTACCGGTATATTAGTAACGTTTATATATAAACTAATTACAATTTAGTTCATTAAAATAGTAATATAATATAAACTAGTGCATCTAGTTCGGTTTTAACTTAACCTTTTACTTTTAAAATAAAGAGAACCCTCGGTCTAAACGTTATATTTGTGCTAAAACTTAATTCCCTACATGTGAAACTCTTTTATTTTCCTGAAATACATTAAGAGCAATGCTTTGTCCTCTCCTTGTTAACATCCTTCACCGATCTTAAGGGGAGATTGTAGGGTTTAAACTTACAGGCTCGGGAAATCAAATTAAGATAAGGAAGAAGTTCAAGTCAAGCAACAAGTTCAAAGTTGCCGTGCGACAACTTGCTTCTTGCCCGACAACATCAAGTTGCGCAAGAACATGTTGACTTGCGCAAGAACTTCTAGTTTAATATATATAGAAGTTTATTAATATAATTAGGTGAGCTTTTGTCATTTTCCTGATTTTCATACGTATTGTAATCATTCCAAAATCAGAGAGTGTTATACTTTGAAGTTATTTACAATTGTGTTCATGTGCATTTGATTTTTCTTCATCTTCTTACCGTGAGCGATTACATTCTACATTCTACTCAAGAGATTGATTGTGTTATTTTTTTAATCCTTACAGTTGTAAATTATTTAATAATAAAATGTTAGATATTTTAGTATAATTGGATTGACTAATGGCTAATGTGATCATAATATCCATCAAACAAGTTAGGAGGTGTAGAGTGCACGCTTGTTTGAGTGTATTATGATCTTTAATAATGAAAACTTTTTTAGGGGAGAAGCCCCTAAGCAATGGGGGTTCCAAGGGGGTAACGCCTCCTTGGCGGGGGTCCGGGGGCAGTGCCCCTGGTAGCGGGGTCTAAGGGGCAGAGCCCCTGGCTGGGGTCAAGCTGTCAGGTCAGCTTGGAAATTTTTTATTTTGGTAAAAATGACTTCATTAAAAATTACATTTTGAATCGATTTTCCAGAATTTCACATGTGAAATTCGAGTGGAAAATACGTAATTTTAATGGTTATTTAAAATAAAAGTAAATTTGATGAAACTGCCAAATGGCAGTTTCCCCCTTTTTGTCCCTCCAAAACCGAATGAGATGAGGAATGTTGGTCATATGTTCATTCTCGAATTCTTATTCTTCTTCTGGTTCAAGAAAATTCACTCAACACAACATACGAATTATTAATCTCGTTTGAGTTGTATCCGATTGATTTATTCGGGTGAACCACCGAATAATTCCGATCTGAAAGTGATCTTCATGACTTTTAGATTATCCAAGTTTGATTTCAAGTGATGTACAAAGATCAAAATTATCTACTGTTGAAGATGACGGACGAAAATTCTGTGAAAGACATGACAAACAAATTCGCAAAACTTGACAAGTTTGAAGGATAAGACTTTCGAAGATGGTAGAAGAATATGCATTTTCTGTTAACCACTCTGAAAGTTGTGTATGTTCTAAGTACCCCCATGCCAGAATTGATGGAAAACGAGACTCTGGAACAGAATAGGAGGCGATGCAAGTGGGAGAACGATGACTACATCTGTCATGATCACATCTTAAACGGTATGTCTGTTTCCCTGTTTGATATCTATCAAAATGTTGAATCTGCAAAATAATTGTGGGATTCCCTTGAATCCAAATATATGGCAGAAGATTCTTCAAGTAAAAAATTTCTGATTAGTAATTTTTTAAATTACAAGATGGTGGATTCAAGGCCTATCAAAGAACAATATAATGAACTTTTAAGGATTCTGGGACAGTTTGTTCAACATGATATGAAGATGGATGAATCCATCTCGGTTTCTAGTATTATTGACAAACTGCCTCCTTCTTGGAAAGATTTTAAACATACTTTGAAACATAAAGAGGAATTGAGTCCGGTTCAACTTGGTAGTCACTTTAAAATTGAAGAGTCTCTAAGGACTCAAGAGGGTGACAAAGTTAAGAACAAAAACATGGCTGGAACTTCACAAGTGAACATGGTGGAAGAAGGCGAATCATCAAAAAATGCCAACAAGTTTAAAGAAAAATGAAAGTTTAAAGGTAACAACAACAACAACAAAGGCCCCAACAAGAAACCAAAGTTAGCATGTTAGAAGTGTGGAAAACCTGGTCATTTCAAGAAGGTTTGTTGGGTTGGTAAAGGCAAGAATGATGCTGGTCCAAGTGGATCTACGGATTCAGGAAAGCAACAAGGTCAGATTTTAGTTCCAAATTATAATTCGGATGAGAATTATGTATCACTAATTTCTGAATCATTTTATATGCAAGATGATAATGTTGCTTAGTGGGTGATTTGGGAGCAACTAGTCATGTGTGTAAAGATCTTCGTTGGTTCAAGGACTTTCAACCTATTGAAGATGGATCATTATTAAAAATGGGCAATGTTGCAACCGAACCAATCAAGGAATTAGGAAATGTGAAGCTTGTGTTTACTTCTGGAAAATGTTTAGTATTAAATAAGTGTTGTATGTACCTGTGATTCGAAAGAATTTGTTGTCTGGTGTTGTATTAAATAATTGTGGTTACATTCAAGTATTGGAAAGTGACAAGTATATCTTGTCAAGACATGGTATGTTTATGTTGAATTTAGATATTTCTTTTGGTAGTGATTCTATTTGTATGGCTTCAACTAGTTCTAGTAATAATATAAACAAATTGGAATTATGGCATGCTAGACTAGGACATGTTCATTATAGAAGACTAAAAGATGTCTAAAATGAGTTTAATCCCTGCTTTTGATATGAATAATGAAAAATGCAAGACATGTATGTTGACTAAAATAACTAGACAACCTTTTAAAGATGTTATTAGGGAAAGTAAAGTTTTAGACCTCATACATAGTGATTTATGTGATTTGCATGCTACACCATCATCAGGTAACAAAAAGTATGTAATAATATTTATTGATGATGCATCTAGATATTGTTATATTTATTTATTGCATGCTAAGGATGAAGCACTTGATAAATTTAAAATTTATAAACAAGAGGTAGAGCTTCGTCAAAATGGGTTGATTAAAACTCTTTGTACTGATAGAGGAGGTGAGTATTATGATCCGATGTATTTCCAATCCACTGGCATAATACATCAAACTACAGCTCCTTATACACCATAACAAAATGGGTAGCAGAATGAAAGAATAGAACGTTGAAAGAAATGGTTAATTCTATGTTGTCCTATTCGGGTTTAAGTGAATGATTTTAGGGTGAGGCAATGTTAACAGCCTGTTATCTATTGAATAGAATTCCTAATAAAAAGAATAAGACTACCCCATATGTACTTTGGCACAAAAAGCACCCAAACTTAAATTACCTTAAAGTTTGGGGATGTAGAGCTGTTGTGAGGCTTACCGAACCCAAAAGAAAATCTTTAGGTGTAAGAGGTATATATTGCATCTTTATTGGATATGCTCAGCATTCCAAGGCTTATAGGTTCTATGTCTTAGAACCTAATGATTATGTATTTGTAAACTCGGTTATAGAGTCAAGAGATGCGATATTTGATGAAGAAAGATTTACTTCTATACCTAGAGCAAAGGATGTGATTTCCAACGTTTCTCAAACTGACAGTACATTTGGTAGTAATTCGGTTAATAGCAAAGATGAACCTTCTACTAGAACTGAACCAAGGAAAAGTAAAAGAGCAAGAAAAGCCAAGTCTTTTAGTGATGATTTTCAACATTATTTAGTTGAAAGATCAAGGAATGAGATTAGATATCAATATCAGTATTGTTTTAATATTGAGGAGGATCCAAAGACTTACATTGAAGCTATGGCTTTTAGAGATGTTGCATTTTAGAAAGAAGCAATCCAAGATGAGATGGATTCCATTATGCAAAATAATACTGGAAGTTGGCTGATTTACCTCCTAGATGTAAACCATTAGGGTGTAAATGGATATTTAAAAAGAAAATAAAGGTGGATGGTAGCATAGATAAGTTTAAAGCTAGATTAGTTATCCAAGGCTTTAGACAGAAAGAAGGTATTGATTTCTTTAACACTTATGCTCCTATTGCTAGGATTTCTACTATTAGATTGTTATTAGCACTTGCAGCTATACATAATCTTGTGATTCATCAAATGGATGCGAAAACTGCATTTTTAAATGGTGAATTGGATGAGGAGATTTACATGAAACAATTTGAAGGCTTTGTTATGCCGGGTAATGAGAATAAAGTTTGTAAGTTAATAAAATCTTTATATGGTCTGAAGCAAGCATCAAAACAATGGCATCAAAAGTTTGATGATGTTGTGTTGTCTAATGGTTTTGTTTTAAACCAAGCAGACAAGTGTGTATATAACAAGTTTGACACTTCTGGAAAAAGAGTTATAATTTGTTTATATGTAGATGACATGTTATATTGGTACTAACCAAATTCAAGTTGATAAAACTAAGAAATTCTTGTTATCTAAGTTTGCTATGAAAGACATGGGGGAGGCTGAAGTGATACTTGGTATAAAGATCAAGCGTGGGAACAATAATATCTCGATTTCTCAATCTTATTATATTGAGAAGATTTTAAGAAATTTAACTTCAAAGATTGTTCTCCTGTAAATACTCCTATAGATCATAATCTTAAGCTTCTACCTAATAAAGGTATTGCAGTGTCTCAACTTAAATACTCAAAAGTTGTTGGAACTCTCATGTATGTCATGATTAGCACTAGGCCAGATATAGCCTATGCTGTCAGAAAACTTAGTAGATTTACTAGTAACCCTAGTTCATATCACTGGCAAGCTATTAATCGAGTATTTAAGTACTTGAAAGGAACAATGAATTATTGTTCAACATATTCTGGGTTTCCTTCTATTATTGAAGGTTATTCGAATGCAAGTTGGATTACAAATATGGAAGATCATTCTTCCACAAGTGAATGGACATTTCTACTTGGAGGAGGTGCCATCTCTTGGGCATCGAAGAAACAAACTTGCATTACTAACTCAACAATGAAATATGAGTTTGTGGCATTGGCAATAGCCGGAAAAAAAGCTGAATGGAAAAGAAACTTGATTTATGAAATTCCATTATGGCCTAAAACGATATCACCTATATCTATTAGATATAATAGTGAAGCCACTTTGGCTAAGGCTTATAGTCAAGTGTATAATGACAAGTCTAGACACTTAGGTGTTAGACATGCATGGTGTGATATCTGTGGAGTTTGTGAGAACTCAACATAATTTAGCAGATCATTTAACTAAAGGGTTAAATAGAGATCTTGTGCACAAGTCAGCTTTATGGATGGGATTGAAGTCCACCTAAATCCTCTCATGTTAAGATACCTAATTCCCATCTAGTATAACACTAGATGTTGAATTCAATGCGGAAAGCTTAACATCTAGAGATTGGAACGCATTAGTTGCAACATCCTAAGGTATGTGTTCAGACCTGCAAGTTAAGGAGGTTGAAGTGTAACTTACTAATAGTTCTTTTGAAAAATTGCATATGCAGGTGCAAGAGAAAAAGAGCTACCTATATAAGCATGAAGTTTAGCTGCTTCAAGAAGCTTGGACTTGGCTTTGATATGCTTATAAAGGATAAGGACACAAGGATAGTAAAATATAGTGTCAAGTAAGAACATATAAGTATGTAAACTTTTGTGTATATTATCTTCATGTATTCACTATGAATAGCAAGGGTTCAATCCTAAATGACACCCTAATATTCGAATATTTGGAATGTGTAATATACTAAGATGAAATTCAATCGTCATGATATTTCATTTATGCATAAGTTTGTAGTTTATGTGAGTTTGTTTTAGTTAATCAAGGATTACACTAAAATGGGGGAGGAATGTTAGTTATTTTAGTGTAATTGGATTCACTAATGACTAATGTGATCATAATATCCATCAAACAAGTTAGGAGGTGCGGAGTGCACGCTTGTTTGAGTGTATTATGATCTTCAATAATGAAAACCTTTTTAAGGGCGAAGCCCCTAAGCAATGGGGATTCCAAGGGGGCAACACCCCCTTGGCGGGGGTCTGGGGGCAACGCTCTTGGTAGCTGGGTCCAAGGGGCGGCAGCCCCTGACGGGGTTCAAGAGGTAGAGCCCGTGGCTGGGGTCGAGCTGTCAGGTCAACTTGAAAATTTTCTATTTTGGTAAAAAAAACTTCATTAAAAATTGCATTTCGAATTGATTTTTCAGAATTTCACATCTGAAATTCAAGTGGAAAATACCTAATTTTAATGGTTATTTAAAATAAAAGTAAATTTGATGAAACTGCCAAATGACAGTTTTTTCTATTTTTTCCCTCCAAAACCGAATGAGATGAGGAATGTTGGTCATATGTTCATTCTCGAATTCTTATTCTTCTTCTGGTTCAAGAAAATTCACTCAACACAACATACGAATTCTTGATCTCGTCTGAGTTGTATCTGATTGATTTATTCGGGGTGAACCACCGAATAATTTTGATCTGAAAGTGATGTTTACGATTCTCAGATTATCCAAGTTTGATTTCAAGTAATCTACGTAAAATAAGTTAAAACATGTAAATATGAAATTTAGATTACTTGAAAAGGGTACATATGATATTTTAAAATTTTATTGGGGGATATATATGATATTAATAGAATTTAAAAAGATAAATATAAATATTTTCCTAAAAGTAAATGGGTGATAGGGTGAGGTGAAGTTAAAAGGGGTTGAACCATTTGCTTATGGTGAGGTAAAGTGAAAAGAAAAAAAGAAGATAACGTGATGCACAGAAAATTGTAAGGCTTGAAAGTATACTGTTAGACATGTTTCTCAAATTTAAATACATAATTCTTCGTAAGCTTATTATTCTTTGTATCATTAAGAACCATTAATCTGGTATTTTATAAAGTATACTATTTATTAGTTTTTAATATCAGTACAATTGTGATAAACAAAAACCAAATTGATCTATTGTTACAATTCTCGAATTTGAAGAGATATGGGTACTATTTTGATTAATCTATTTCTTATATTATTAACATATATATTGTACTATTTTCTTATTTTTAGTTTGTCTACATAAAAGAAGTATATACTTTAATTTTCTTAATATCATTTCAATTCAATTCTTATTACAAAGATAAATATTAAACATGTATGGTTAATTTTCAATTTTGAAAGATGTGTTTACCACTCTCATTAAAATCAGTTTTATTAGATTTATTAACAAACAAAATTCTGCTTTTTAAACATTTTCCATAAAGCATTTATTTTGCTATTAAAAAACACGATGTAAATTAAAGTACTCATGTAAATATGTTGGAGCATATATTGTCATATATAGTGTGTCCGTCGTTTGTCAAATAGTCTAGTCTTAATGTAATACACCTGATATGTTGTAAACACATAAAACTGGGTCATTCGCAGGGCCATATGCGAATGAGACTCAGTCGTACGACTGAGCCATGCTAATAGACCAGTCGTGCGACTGAGAGATGCGATTGCGGCATTCGTAAGACTGAACCATAAGTATAGTCCAGTCGTATGATTGAACCATACGCATGGCCCAATCGTACGAATGGGCCCAGTCACATCTGGTATGGGTTGAGACCTATAAATATCAGTTTCATTGTGTAGAGAGATTAAGGATTGTACCCGGCGCCTAGGTGCTGCCGGATGAGAGGGGAGATCATGCTCGATCTCCCCTTGCTAAGAGTCGTGATTCTTATGTTGTAACGAGCTTGTAATCATTAAGTTTTATCAATGAAACTGTTTTATTATAGTTCATGTTATTGTTTGTTTCTTAATTTTGGTTTTGTTTCCTTCCGTCAAAAACATGCTTGGATGTCTACCGATCTAACGAATTCACAAAATAAATGAGAGGTCTTGGATTTAAGTCTTTCAGCAATGAGTTGTGTTAGATGGTTTTTTCAGTAATGACTTTTTTTAAAAGGATTGCCGTTAAAAAAAACAGGTTGAGGATCTGATACTCCTTTACTTTATGCTGCTAAACTGACAGAAAAGTCAAACTCCAAAAATAGTTTAATTTCAAACTTATAGTCAACGCCTATCTATTATTTAATAAACGCAGTTACATTGTTTTAATTTTAAAAAATTCATGCGTTTTTGTTACAGTATATCGATGGGTACCATTATTCGGTGACCAAATATAAAAAGAATCCAAAATACTTTCGTTGAATTTATGAGTTAGAGATAGTATCTTTTACATGATCAAATCTTAATTTAACGCTTATAAAACCTCAAAGAAAATTTATTTATATAAAATTAAAGGGAAATAAATTTATGCAAAAGAACCTGTTTGTTGATTAGTGCGTTAATTATCCCAACTATCTTTCTTTAATTAAATGCAATCTGTAAAACTCTTGAAGTTCCAAATTAAAATATGCATTAGTACAAAACATTAAAACTAGAAAGAGACGTGTTAGTTTAGATTGAGAGCCTTGGTCTAATTTTAATTGTAATGTTTCTGTAATCCATTCTTTGCTATCTTTTTTTTATAATAAAATCCCCCGGTTGTTCAAAAGAAAAAAACAAAACATTTAAAAGAATTTTATTCAATAAACCACATAAAAGTGAGTGTTTAACTAGGTATTTCCGGTTGCAATTTTGGGTCTAAAATACTACATTAATACGTCCCAAATATCCGGTTTTCGAGTAATGTATCGTCTCATTTGTTAATCGGATTTGCGGGTGAAAAAAAAAGTTGAAATACTAAAAATGAAACAACATATTTTCACCTCGAAATAAAACCCAAAAGAAAGGAAAGTTTTTATTAAATTCTAAAGGAAAAAAAGTAAAAAACAAAATAAAAAGTTTAATATTTGAATTCAATTCAGCCTTGTAATATCTGAACTGGTGTGATGGCACAGTGTTGATTCTGATCAACCACCAAACAAGCTCCACTCGCCACCACTTTCACGGTGGAATTATACCCAAAACTCCCACCACCACCACTACTACCACCCACCATCGCCTTGCCACTACACTCAACAAGTTGGAGAGTGAGACGACCATGGGATCTGTGGGAAGTGAATTGATACTTAGGACTCTCAACCTTCTCCTTTGCGATGATCAACCGCCCGTCGTCAGTGTAGTACCGCTTCAACACCGTTGACGTTTGGATAGGCAGTGGTGGTGGGAGCTCTTTCATGATCCTCCCATTCATTGATGACGGTCTCCTTTTGGTTATTCCACATGGCTTAGACGATGTAGTGTAAGTGTAAGTATCAGTACCATTACCAGTATTCATATCAAGAGAGCTCTCCATTCCGATGTGATCGCCGAGATCACTAACGAGCATTATAGATGGTGAAGAGAGAATCGAGAATGGTGTTTTTGATGAGTTGTAAAGTGAGGTGATGAAGAAGGGGTATAAATAGGAGTGACGAAGAGAAACCAAGAATGCTAATATTGGGTGAGATGTAATTCTTATTTTAATAAATTGAATCGCATACTAAAAAGCTATTTTCCGTATTTAATAAATAAACTTGCATCTGTTGTGGTACTAGAGTAAAATGTTCAAGTTCTCCAAATTCTAATACCATGAGCGTGGAGATTGTTTGAATCCGTACAACGCTATCTTCAACTTACATACACAGTCTTGTCAAAACTTCACTTCATATCCAATTGGCTGTTCCATATAAATTGTGTCATCAAGATCGCCATATAAAAACGCGTTGTGTACATGTAATTGTTTAAGACTCCAATCCGAACATGTTGCCACGGTTAATAGTATCTGAATCGTTGTTAACTTTGCCACGAGGCTGAATGTCTCATCATAGTCAAGACCATATTAGTAACTTTTATAAATAATTTATTTTATAAACTGGTTACAATTTAGTTGAATAAATAGTAATACAATGAACATTACTGTATCTAGTTAATTTTTATACTTAAAACCACAAGTTAAGTACTTTATTGAACCTTTTATTTCTTAAATAAAGAGAAACCTCCTGCTAAACGTAATATTTGTGCTCAATTCCATACATTTGAAACTCTTTTATTTTCCCGAAAAACATAAGAGCAATGCTTTGTCCTTGCTAAGGACATCCTTCACCATATATTGCTGGTGCTCTTAGCTTCAATTCGTGGCTACAGATACTTTCGTCAACCATTATATACTCTATGACAAATATGTTTAAGTTTGTTGCATACTTCTAAAACATACATTCCATTTCCATTAATTATTCAATGCATTTTGTTACCAAAGAATGCAACAAATTAAGGTACCTTTTTTACATTTAAACAGTTCACGATGATATTATCATCTAAAAGGCATGATTAAACGGAGATTTAAAAAGGGATAGAAACGTAATCTGTAATGTATTGAAGGTTGTGTCTTGTGTTGGATAATTAATAAATGCAAATATATTGCATGATAGATGATAGATAGAATCCCAGATAGATGAACAATTTATGACACATTGAAGGTTGTGTGGATAGTTAATGAATAAAGAATCCCAGACAGAAGAACTGCTGATCTTTAAATACTTTGGTTTGCAATCAAGAATCTGTGATCACCAACTGCATTGCATATATTGTTTGAATTGAGCTAGCTGTCCTCCATCATATCATTCATCAAAATGAAAACGTCTGAAAACATCATCTGATCGAATAGGATGTTAATGAGATTCGAGCCTGCAGAGATTCAAAAACCCTCATCGGATCTCATTAATGTCTTGTGGACAAAATTGCACCAGTACTTGTTTGCTATATACCAGTGGCAATAACTCATGCTACCTTCTATGATTGCTCCTTTATCTTTATCTATCCCAAGTCAAAACCATTAGGGCGTAACATTCTAGCATGCAACATCTTAGGCGATTCACATATTACACTATACGTGATAGGGTGGGAACACAACTCACAAAATGCACTCTCAAAGAAGAATTAATTTTATTTCTGAATTGGTACCATTACATCTAACTCCTTCTTTTATAACACAGATCTAAATTTGGTAGCTAATGTCGAATCTTTGGAAAACTAAATTTGACATAGCAAACTATAATTAAACTCCTACATAAAAGTGTGAATTAGTGAATTGAAATCCATGGTTCATAACATGCACAACAAATCAATTCAGTTAATTACTTAAAATGGCTCCTCCATTACACACTATCATCGAAAACTTAATTCAATGCGGAGTCATTTGACACTCTTACAAAGTTACCTCGTAAGGCTCCGTTTTCAGATGTTCTGATAGTTGGATTCGTACATCATTACCGTAAGTCTTAAACTATAAAATTTCATAGTCACAGCAGCGGATTTTTTTTAAACATTCATCATTGAACATTATGGCTTACATTGTCAATTACATAGAGTAATTATTTTCTTAAAATCATGACATAAACATTGAAAGAAAATGCCAATATTTAATGTCGGGTAAGCTCCTTCATGTTATCCAAACTCAAGCGCAACCAACCTTTAATTTGGTTGACGTGACACTAAAAAGTCAGTGTTGTTTAGTGTGTCATATATATATATTTTTAAAACATAATTTTTTTTACTTGAAATTTTATTAAGTCTTTGAATAGTGAAAAAAATGAAACCATGTTTACCAATGATAAATTAGAGATGTGATACGGTGATATTCAGTGACAAAGCATAACACATACTTTGAAGCAACTTGTTGAATATTTTGAAGCAACTTGATGAATCATCATCAAGGCTACTTGCTTGTACTTAGTAAAAGATTCTAGTGACATATCGGTACAAAGCAAGACTTCAGTGACCAAACAATGCACATAATCAAATAATTAGATGCTTACATGATATGTTAAAGTTATTACCTTAAATTCTATGGTCATGTTAACGATCATTTCACGCATACACAACATGTTTATGTTAATAAATGATGAACTGGTATGAAATGTAATTTCCATGTTTTAAAGGTTAATTAGGTAGAATCAGTTTATGAGATCGAATAGTAGCTAATCCCCACAATTGATCTTATTACATCAAAACTTAACCATCACAAGTTACCAACTTATGAACAAATCCCATCAACAACAAACCCTTTGCAAGTAACCTATGCATGAACAATCCCATCAAAACTTAACCTATCCACAAGTCACCTACGCATGAACAAATCCTATCAAAACGTAACATATCGCAAGTTACCTACGCATGAACAAATCTTATCAAAACTTTACCTATTGCCAGTACCTATGCATGAACAAATGCCATCGATATTTAGCCATCGCTAGATTACCTACACATGATTAAATACTATTAAAACTTACTTATTTGTAGTCACCTAAGCTTGAGTACATCCAATTAAAACCTTACCATTAAAAGTTATATATTTGCTCATCATCCTACCTTATCAAAAGTGTAATCTATTAAGACAAAGCTTATCAAATACATATAAAACTTGTCTGATACTTAGTGTGATTTTTGTATGTCTTCACCTAGACTTATATGTATGTTAATGCTTCAAATGCGCTATATGACATGTGTTATGAAATGTTGCCCATGCGATTTACATATCACTTGAGCCTTGCTTCAAGCAAGCATTTTGTGCATTATATGCTCATTAGAGTTTTGCATTATGCAAGCATGTTACTTCAGTTACATGGCTGCATAATAAGGAGTAACATGCTTGCACCTTGTAAGATTCAAGTGACCATATAATGCACGTCTCAAAGTAAGCAAATGCTTACATATAATCATGGTTGCAAAAGTCGTTAAGCACTGCCAGATTTGTCGACTGGAGAGTTGCGCGTACTCGGCCTAGGCGGGGAGTATTCGGAGAGTAACCGGGGAGTACCCGGATATGGTACATTATAAAGATTAATTTTTAAGAAACTATATATATGTCAAATATAATAAGTTTACAATATTTATAACATATTACGTGAAAATCAATATATATTAAAAGAATATGTTGGATACTATACTATTTTAAAATATGATATTCATTTTTTAATATGTATACATATAGTAACCATTTAATACTCATCTTTTAAAGTAAATTATTGAAAAACAACAAAAATGGGTGAAAAATAGCAAAAATCGATGAAAAACAGCAAAAGTCCGAGTTGGATCGAGTAGGCCGAGTTGGGTCGAGTTGGATGGAGTAGGTCTGAGTTGGGCCGAGTTGGTCTGAGTAGGTTCGAGTTGGATCGATTCCGAGTAAGGTTAACCGAGTTGAAGAAAAGCGCCCCAGTAAACCTCCGAGTTCCAAATACTCACCGAGTACTCGGCCACTTAGGCCGAGTTTTACAACACTGCATATACAAGACTTTAGGGTCAGGTAGACCATATAGGTAGTATTTATTACACACATATTATATAACACATTGATTATGGGCAAACATGGATATATATTAACGTTTGACATACTTATACTTCTAAGTGATATATCATTGTAGATATTAGAATTGTAGATATTAGAATTACTCTAAGTAGGCACTACACATGAGCAATGAATATACACATAAACAAGTAGTATCTAGGCATGGTTAATTAATTCAAAGTATAAACAAGGTTAAATACACATGAGCAATGATATTTGTGCATGAAAAAAGATATACACATGGGTTAGAGTATCTGTACATAAGCAAGTAGCTCTGCCTGGGTAATGGTGTCTGTGTATGAGTAAGTAACTATGCATGGGTTATGGTATTTATGCTTAACTAAATGACTGAGTATGGATGGAATATGTACATATGATGTGAGGTAAGTACATATGAGGTAAAACATGTGTTTTTAAAAAATGGCAACTACACATGGAATTAGTATCTACACAGGAACATAAACATGTGCACATGAATAAAAGTATATCTACGTATGAGCAACATAAACACTTGAGCTTAGGCATCTACTAGGAGTCATAATGTCCTCATATTAAAAGTGACACCTTTTTTAAGTAATCATTGACAAAGTTTGAATCATTAAATATTTATTTAGGTTTGTAAACCACATATATGTTTTCCATGCATAAGAATGTCACATTTGGTTATTAGAAATAAAAAGGGTGGTTGAGATTTTCAATTAGAACGAGGACTAAAGGTGGCTATATAATAAGCTGAATACTCTAAAGCTCCTAAAAATAGAAAGTGGTAGCACATATTCCTTTTCTTGCTTTCTTAGGATTTCAAAAAGGTTTAGAGAGAGAAAGTGTTATTTCTAGAGAGAGAAAACTTGGATTTCATGTGAAAGATAAGAAATTATGCCTCTATTATCGTCAACAAGCCTAGATCTATGTTCATGAGCTTGTTACTATATATAGAGTTCTCAAGACAAATTTTCCAGCTTTATGTAGAAAAATGTAGATTTCTGTTGATACATATATCCCTAGTTTATGAGCTTAATATAAATGTCTGTCATGTCTTACACATATGTAATAATAAGTTGAATGAAATATAATATATGGTTGATGCTTATAACGTTTAATGTTTCATTATATTATTGTGCGATAAAGTATAATGAACTTACTATATAGGTTTGAGGTTGTTGTGCATAGTTCTTGGTCAATAATGATTGACAAATGCGTTCAAACTTAGTTGTATGAGTCTTCATGCGAATGGACCATGCTAATGGACCATACGCATGAATACCTCATGCTAATGGACCAGTTGCACGACTGAACCAGAAGATTGGATCAGTCGCACGATTGAGACATAAGATTGACTCAGTCACATGACTGAACCTTCAGTCGTGCATATGGATCAATCGCATGATTCAGTCGCACGACTGAACCATGCTAATGGTTTAGTCGTACGATTGGAAACCCATAACCTATAAATACCATCTAATTCGTGGAAAAATGTAACACTTGAATACTTATGACACATACTAATAACCTAGCCGTCCAGAGCGTCCAGAAAGCCTGTTCCAAGTTCATAGTGTGCATATGATCTTGTTCTACCCGTTCTTAACGTTTCTTTAATCGTTAGATTGATCGAGATTGTGTTCTCACTGATTGGATCGCAAATCAAATAGGATTCCGCACTATTTGGTCTGGTTTCACGCATTATCAGTTAGTACTCCATACATACACGGCCCTCTAACAAGTGGTATCAGAGCATTGGCTCTTGATTTTGCATGTGATTCGATTAGTTCGGTGTAAAAATCACGTTTTTCATTCAAAGGAGTCACCTTTTGAGTAAAAAAATGTTTTCGACATTTCCAGGTCTCAAAGTTTACATTTAATGGCATACGACAGATTAGGGTTCTTGAAAAATCATGATTTTATGTCAAAGTGTCAAAAAACCCTCGATTTTGCAAAAATAGCAGCCTTCAGTCACACGATTGGCCCAATCGCACGACTGAACTCAATCGCACATCCCATTCGCACGATTGAACTCAGTCACTCACTCATTCGTATGACTGAACAACCCTATTTGCTTGTCTCCAATCGCACACTCCATACGTACGACTGAATCCAATCGCACGATTGAATTCATTCGCACACTTCAGTCGCATACTTCATCCGCACGACCGAACAACTCCAGTCGTTTGAGTCCATTCTTCCATTTCAATCGCACGACTGACTCCAATCGCCCGATTAAATTCATTCGCACTCCTCATTCGCACAAGTGATCCAATCGTATAGTCCATTCGCACGAGTGAGCCAGTCTTGTTTTATAGTTCAAAATACGTCAGTAATGGAAAAAGGGTATCTTCATGATGGTGCATACCATTGTTTTGTGTCTCAATATGAGCCAAAATACGTCAGTGAAGCCCTAAACGACGAGGCATGGGTGAGTGCCATGCAAGAAGAACTTCTTCATTTGAAGAAGTTAGGTGTATGGACACTAGTAGATAGACCTAAAGGTGCAAAGGTCATCGGCACCTAGTGGGTCTTGAAATGTGAAAAAGATGACCAAGGTGTCATCATCAGGAACACGGTTCGACTTGTAGTTCAAGGATTTCGACAAGTCAAGGGAATTGATTACAATGAAGTATTTGCACCTGTGGCGAGAATGGAAGCCATCCGTATCTTCCTAGCCTATGCCTCTTACATGAAGATTAAAGTCTATCAACCGGATGTAAAGAGTGCATTTCTTCATGGTGAAATCCGGGAAATAGTGTATGTTAGTCAACCCGAAGGATTTGAGGATCCATATCATCAGGACAGAGTTTATAAACTGGATAAGGCTCTCCACGGGCTTCACCAAGCCCAGAGAGCATGGTATGAAAAACTCTCAACTCACCTTGTGAAACACAGATTTTGCAGAGGTGTAATTGACTGTACACTAATCATCAAAGAAAAGGATGGTGATCTGCTGCTTGTTCAGATTTACGTTGATGGCATAATCTTCAGTTCCAAGAACGAAGACTTATGTAAAGAATTTGAAGCAGTAATGAAAGCATAATTTGAAATGAGTGCCATGGGAGAGATGAAATTCTTTCTCGGGTTACAGGTGGATCAAACACCAAAGGGGATATTTCTACATCAGACCAAGTATGTAGGGGATATTCTCAGTCGGTTTGACATGGAGAATGTTTACGCAGCTGGGACTCCACTTGCTACAAACCATTATGTAGCACCCGACGAGAATGGTGATCTCGTTGATGCCACCATGTACTGAGGAATGATTGGATCCCTCATGTACCTCACTGCCTCAAGACCTGATATCATGTATGCGACATGTCTTTGTTCAAGATATCAGGTGAAACCAAAAGTTAACCATCTTATAGGGGTCAAGAGGATATTTTGTTATCTGAAGGGTACACTAACACTTGGGTTGTGGTATCCTCATGACGATGATTTCGAGCTTACCGCGTACAGTGACTCGGATTATGGCGGCTGCAAGTTGAACTACAAATCCACATTAGCAGGATGTCAATTTTTTAGGAGAAGATTAGTCACGTGGCAGTGTAAGAAGCAGACATCAGTTGCGCTGTCAACTTGTGAAGTTGAATATGTTGCTGCGGCAAGCTGCTGCTCTCAAATCATCTGGATTCAACAGCAGATGCGGGACCACGGTTTGAAATTTTATAACACCCCTATATTTGTTGATAATTCTACTGCAATAGCCGTTACCAAAAATCCTGTCCAACATCCTAAGACCAAACACATCGGTATTAAATATCACTTTATACGTGATTGTTTTGAAAAGAATCTAATCGATGTTGTTAAGATAAATACGGATTTCCAACGCGCTGACCTCTACACAAAAGCCTTTGATAAACCACATTTTCTTTATTTGTTAGAGGTCAACGGAATTAAAAAGAAAAGTGATGTAATTCTAGAAGATGAACATGTTTAGTCCTATGCGTCGAGTCAAATTTTCTTTTATTTTCTTTAATTTTATGTCATTTAATTAATTTTATTTCTTCGCCTAGTAAAATCCTAAAAAACGCAATTCGTTTACGGTTTTAGAATTTTAGGGGGAGAATAGGGTAAGTTAAGTTAGGATTAATAATAAAAAAAGAGAGGGAGGAGGACAGGCAAGCTGGTAGAAATGAGATCGGATCTGTGAAACTGATTTAACGACTATGGAAATGATAGTACACAGGAACAGAGAATTTGGGACTTTAAAAGATTCAAATTGAATTAGATGTGAAATTCAAAGTATAAGTCTGAGAAGTCTAAGCAAAAATAAAAGAAAAAATGATAGTAAAACTAGCTGCTACTAAGGTAACACAGAGAAAATAGACCTAGAGGTTGCTAGACCATTAGATGATGTGTCGATAGATTCAACACAATATATAAGTAGACCTCTTTGGTGATCTCAAGATCAAACTAAGTTGTTTAATAAGCTATGGGTTATCATCTTATCCCTGGTTAATACAATCAACAGAGTTCCAATAAGGGGTGACGAGCAAAATAAACGCCAAAAATGTGTGCGGATGACCAAAATATGAGCAAAGCACATGATGAAAAATGCAAAAAGAAATCAAACTAATAACCTATGTGGTTGGTGCGATCTGTGCAAAAAGAATAAAATTGCTCAAACAAGAAGATAGGTTATGTACCTCTCTGCTGTGTGGTGGCACTGACCTAAGGATAAGCGTAACCTATATATTCTAGAATTCATTGTTGTTTGCCGCCTCTCCGCTATGCGGTGGCACTGACCTGAGGCTTGGCTTCTCTTTGAAAACTCTAAGAATAGTTTCTTCTTGTCAAAAATACCGTAGACCACTCAAAAATTTCTTGAAAAATGTTGATTACCATATAAGCATGGGATCCACAAATGCTTTTTGAAATAATTAAACCTTAAACCATCACCAATCTTTGTCAAAAGTCTGTGTATGGATTTAAGTGGACAAGTATACTGACAATCATCGTGGCGGAAATTCTTGAAAGTCCAAATCAATGTGTGCGTCTTATAGTACTAGTTTTGATATCCTTAATTTGCTGATGACTCTCGATGAAAACAAGAATCTAGCATCAAATGATTTTGGTAACACGTCCTGAATGAGTTGATTACCTGTATGATTCCATAATGAATCGTTCCACTTATGGTCAAAATATCTTGAAGCCGCCTGTTCAAGAAATAAATCTGTTAGATTTCTATCTTAGGATTTTCACCTCACACAAAATCACAAAAACATCTTTAGTTTTGTCTTTAATATGAGCTCTTTTGTTTTATTTTAACATTTAGTCAATTTAGTGTTATATGTCAGACTATGTCATGAAATTCAATCTGGGATTTAATTACTTAAAAAGGGTCACGTCTGAGGTGACCAAACGTGTTTTCAATGTTAAATGGGTCAGATTTGAGGTGACAAAATGTGTTTTGTTCAAAAGGATCACGACTGAGGTGATCAAAAGTTTTCAAAGTTAAAATGATCATGTTTGAGATGATCAAATGATCAAAATTTTTAATTAAAAGTTAAAAGGGGTTAAATGTCTAATGGTCAAAAAGTCAAAATCATGAGTATGTTCTATTCGCACGACTGGACCATGAGTATGGACCAGTCGTACGATTGTACCATACTTATGCACTAAACAACCAAATGGAGCATGAGTATGAACCATTCACACGAATGGCTTACAAGATTGAGCTAGTCGCCTAAATGGAGTTGTCCGAATGAGTCAATCGCCCGACTGAAACCCAGTCGGCTGACTGGATGTGATCGATTGAACCAATCGCACGATTGAGATTCAATCGCCCGAATGAAAAGAGCGAATGGATCCAGTCATCCGATTGAACCAGATTAAGTATAAATAGGGCTATAGTCATTCGCATATACTCATCACCCCCCATTCGCCCTAAAATCGCCTAGAGTGCGATGATACTACACTGGGCCGCATGATGGTGTATAGGGGGAAGCAGGTTAAGCCCCTTGTGAGGAGACTGTTCGGGCACCTGGCCCGGGAGGAGTATGTGGCGCCAGCAAGGCGTAAGTGGCGCCACGAGGAGAGTGATTCAGATGTTGAGCAAATTGCTCTTCCTTCTGATGATTCCGATGACGATGACAATGGCGCTGGTGGAGATTCTGGCCCCGCTACTTCTAGGGCCACCACTTCACATGTTACACCTCCACCACCCACTCATGAAGATGCCACCACCGCCAGTTTCCATCAGAATATTTGCCCTCCTAATGAGGAGGAGGAGAGTGATGAAGAGCTACTGACCAGGATAGTGGGCAGCAGGGCGGTTACCACCGAGAGAGGTATAAGGGCGGTTGGTGGATGCCAAGGGGAGTCCGGGGATGCTGTTGTTGCTAATTCAGGTCCCTCATATACCCCGGACCTGCCCTGCAGCCAAAGGGGAGCCACAGTGTGTAAAGGCACTAGGAAGAGAGAATGGCTCACCCCTATGGCAAGAAGGGGAAGAGACTAAAGTTCACATTGACCTTTTCTACAGCCACAACCACTACTTCCACCACCACCACCACCACTGCCACCATTCCACCTGCCACCACTACTACCACCTCACACACCACCAATACCACAACCACTCCACCACTTACCCACATCACATCCACCACCACTATAGCTTACCCATCACCACCCACACATATACCACCTCCCATATTCACCACTGCCACCACCACCACCTCTAGCCACCAGGAAGGACCATCATATCACCCATCTTTTCCCTCAGGATCATCTCTACATCCCAGTGGGGTAGAGGAACAACTTTCATCACTAAATCGTATGGTGCTGAAGTTGTTGGCTGCCGATGACAAGAAGACTGCTCAGCTCTGACAATTAGTGGAGCTTACTGCTGCACAATCACATCAGATCTCTCAGCAGGCATAGCAGATTGAGGAGCAGGCTCAACATATGGCTGCTCAAAGTCAAGAGATTGCCCAACTCAAGGAGTAGAACATGCTATCTACTAAGAAGATCGAGGAGTTAGAGGATGCCAAAAGGACCATCATGCTCAAACTTAAGGGCACAAAGGATGAGCCTTTAAGGATCCTAGAGGGAGATGGCGATGATGGTGGTGATGATGATAGTGATGATGATGATGATGATGATGGTGATGATGAAGGTGATGATAAAGGGGATGATACAGAGGGAGGTGATGATGAGGATGGAGGAGACGATGAAGAAGAGGAGATCCATCTGTTTCAGGTGCTCAAGAAGCTAGTGAGAGGTGAACCAAAAGGAATCAAGATCCGGGTGCCTCGACATCAGCCCCGACAGCAGAGGAACACATGATTCAGGACAATAGTAATGCATAGATGTTTGTGTAATTTGAATCGTGTGTAATTGAATATTGTATAAAATCAAGTGCATGAATGTTTATGCATATATTTAATGTTTACTGTCTTGATTATTTACTGATGCATGATGTGTTAAATGTTTTAAATCAACAGATCCACATTATCAGTGAGATGACTACGATGTTGCTCCTCTTCAGCAGATCAAGTCTCAACTCAGAATGATACTTGATCTACAAGGGATTGTTTGGAGGTCAGTAAGCTATACTCCCGAAGAAAGAAAGATTATTCACAACCTCACTAATGAGCAACTCGCAAAAATGTTCTGGTTAAACCCGGATGAATTGGTTAAGGATGCCCCTACCGTCGATATTGCTAATGATGACGAGCTCAACGATGTTGATGAAATAGAGATTGAAGACATCACAGCACAACACTATCCGGAATATACTAATCGAGAGGGAAATATGGTTCCAAATTTTGGAGATACACTCAACAGTGATATGCATGTTAAATTGGATACGATGGAAAGGGAAACCGATAAATCAGAAAGCCAAGCCCAAGCCTATGACGTTGGTGTTGAGAACAAAAAGGCCGAATGGGCCGCTTGTTTTGCAGAGATCCGTGCCCAACGCACAGCGCCAAAGCCGAGTGCCTACACCAAGCTCTACAAAGTAAAGAAGCATCTTAAGGTGTCTGGCAAGATTATAGCGTGGGCTTACTTTGAGGATCCAAATGTATTGCATCTTAAGATTCCACATGATCTGAAGACTCTCCCTGGTTTTGAGCTCAACCAGTTGGCACGCCTGAACCTGCTGTATGCTTACCCTAGGAAGATGTCAGGCTGGTTTGAAGTTGCGTTGAAGAGAGAATACCACACACGATGGGTTCATTTCAAGTCTCAACAACCTACGAGGTACATTCGAAGGTCGGAGGTGGACCCAAGGACTGGGAACCCAAAGTGGTGTTGAAGTGGAGTCCACCGCGTACTATGTCAAAGATCCCCATGAGGGAAATGCCATAGGACTTCACTCCCCACTTCAAGTGGTGGTATTATGACTGGCAAACAAGAGAAGCGGTCATAGTAGTATAGAAAAAGCGCCAAATGGAGACCATCTGGGTATTTGACCCAATATGGCTAACCAACCTGTCAGCTAGTGATGTTTATACTTTATACATGTGGCCATTATTCTATGATCCGCAGGATATTATACAGGCCCTCCAATTTTAGAACGTGATAAGACTCTGTTTTGCATTCGAGATACATGCCGGAGTCACAGTCGATAAGAGGCATAAGAAGTTTGACGAGCTAATGAAGGATGCCAGACAATGATAGAAACTAGGTCCAAGGGGGAGTTTGTTGATCCATATGTACCTAGTTTACGATCTTAATGTAATATGTCTGTCATGTCCTAAATGTAATGAAACGAATGAGTTGAATGAAACATAATATGTGGTTGTTGATCTTAATGTTTAATATTTCAGTGAATGTTTTAATGTTTATTATTTATTAACACATATTGAACCAACTATATAGGTTTGAGGTGGTTTGAATAGATCTTAGTCAAGTAATGATTGAGAAACATATTCAAACTTAGTCGTATGAAGTTTTCATGCAAATGGACCATATAATGGTTCATACGCATGAATGCTTCATGCTAATGGACTAGTTGCACGACTGAACCAGGAGACTGGATCAGTCGCACGACTGAGACATATGGATGACTTAGTCGCATGACTGAACCTTCAGTCGTGTGATTGACTCAGTCGCATGCTTTAGTCGCACGACTAAACCATGCTAATGGTCCAGTCGTACGATTGACTAACCCTAACCTATAAATACCACTTAATTCGTGGAAAAATGTAACACTTTGAAGATTTTGACTCCTACTCGTACCCTAGCCATCCAGAACGTCCAAGAAAGCCAGTCCAAGTTCATAGATCGTTCTTGATCGATTCCTATTCGTTCTTAACGTTTAGTTTAATTTTATATAAATCGGGTTAACTTTCTCACTGATTGGATCGTCAATCAAATAGGATTCCACACTATTTGAGTTGGTATACACGTGAATCAGTTAGTACTCCGTCCAGTACACGGTCTCTAACAATTAGCATTCTTCTAATTAGATAGTGTGTTTATGGTTGAATGTAATATTTCTAGACAATGACTCATTTAATGATAATTAAATTTCCGCTGATATATTCATGGTTGTTTAACATTTAAAAATTATGTGTTTTTTATTTTTAAATTCAACTATAAGATTACCATTTAGACTTTAGCGAACATGTTTCTTTGCATGTATTATAGACTTTGATGAGAGTACAGATAGTCATCTATCATTAGCAAAATTCCCGTACACTAACAGATAGCATGCTAATATTGTTATGTCACCATATGAGATGTTATATGATAAAAGATGTGAATTTCCGCTGATATATTCATGGTTGTTTAACATTTAAAATTATGTGTTTTTTATTTTTAAATTCAACTATAAGATTACCATTTAGACTTTAGCGAACATGCTTCTTTGCATGTATTATAGACTTTGATGAGAGTTCACATAGTCATCTATCATTAGCTGAATTCTCGTACACTAACAACTAGCATGCTAATATTGTTATGTCACTATATGAGATGTTATATGATAAAAGATGTGGAACACCTATTTATTAGGATGAAGTTGGGAAGAAAGAGTTAGGAATCATAGAAGTCATTGAGTCAACAAATGAAAATTTACAAGAATTTAAAGCTTTTATTAAAGCAGCCAAAGGCTAGCATCCTATTATAAAGATTTATGATTTGAATGTTTTTAGCAAAGAACTCTATTATGTAACTGATTAGCCTATGTATGATTAGTTTTCTTTAATGACATTTTGGATGTCGCTAATTACTGCATAAAGTTTTTAGTATAAGAATTGTGGTTATGATCTATGAAATCAACTGAAAACAAGGCGTTACACTCATAAATTAGATCTATGGCTTAAGACGCATTAAATATGTATATTATCTCTAAACATTATAAAAACATGTAAAATGAGAGGATTTAGAACCCTCCTTAGTAGATCTATGAAGAAACTCTAGAACTTGATCGTCTTTACATGAGATTTAACAAAACCTATCAGGCATAAAACTTTATTATCTTATTTTCCTTTGATTCATGTCTATACGGTAATTATTTTTAGTGTAATTACAGTGGATTCTTTATCTTTTTCATTAAAAATCAATATTTTTCTCTCTTTTTTAAGGGTAAGTTGCATAATGGTCCCTGTGGTTTGACCAAATTGCAGGGTTAGTCAAGAAGAAGAAAATGCAAAGGTAAGTTGCATAAATGGTCCAAACTTTTTTGTATTTATTGCAAGTTTGTTTCCTAAATTTTAGAAATTGCAAAGTTAGTCCCAAATTTTAAGTGAGTGTTGCAATTTTGATCCCAAAAGTTAAATTTAAAAGATAACTTAAACCTTATAAAATGAATTTAATGTTAGGGACCAAACATGTAATAAGTACACAAAATTTTGGATTAACTTTGTAATGTTTAAAGTTTGGGGATCAAACATGCAATCTAGTTAAGCCACAAGGACCGTTTATGCAATTTATCCTATTTTATTAAAGAGTGAATTACACAGATTGTCCATAAGGTTTGCTCAAATTTCAACTTACGTCCCTAGGATTGAAAAATTATATTATTAGTCCTATGGTTCGGAAAATGTAACACTTTCATCCCTGTGAATTATGGCCGTTAAAAAATCCGTTAATTGTGTGTTAAGTGACTATTTTACCCTTCACCTAGAAAAAAACATTAACTTAATTAAAGAAATATACCCACCCCAATATTTACCCCACCCTATACCTCACTTTATCTTTTTCATCAATGAAGTTCTATAACAAAACCACCACCATATACCTCTTATCTCTACAGCCTCCATCATCACCACATACCCGCATCTCTTGCAACCACCAGCACACCACTGGATACCTTATCTCTGGTAGGCACCACCACCACCACATACCCATATTGTTAACACCTTCCAACTTATGACCCACTACCCCAACATAAAACATTATAATAAGCTTAGTCCCCTACCACCTCTACCATCCCATCATTTCCACCACTGTCATCCCTCTCCTATTAGAGTTAATGTGATCTCTTATGAGGTGTAAATAGTGGGCCCAAAGGTGGGACTAAGTCCACCGCCACCATCATCTCCACAAACATCGACCACCAAAACCGACCAATCGCATCGATTTTGGCGGTGGTGGTGAAGGTGGGATGATGGCTGCATAAACAGGGGAAGGTGGTATGGTGGGAGCGGAGGTGGTGGTTTGCTTTGAAAATGCTTCAAACATGATTGTGGTGGCAAGGTGAGGCTACAATGGTGGCAAGGTGGGGTTGTGGTGGTGGTAAGGTGTGACGATGGTGACAAAGCAAACCACAAACTTAAGTGAGGGGGAAGGCATAGGTGTGGTGGGTATTTTATTTATTATTATTATTATTATATTATTATTATTATTATTATTATATTATTATTATTATTATTATTATTATTATTATTATATTATTATTAAGACTTAGGGGTAAAATCATCATTTTTGAAAAATTTAACATAAAAAACTAATGGAAATTAGACCAAAGGACTAAAAGTGTTATGCTTTTCCAAACCATAGGACTAAAAGTGTTATGCTTTTCCAAACCATAGGACTAAACATGCAATTATTTTATCCTAGGGACGAAGTGTGAATTTGAACAAAGCTTAGGGATGGTTAATTTAATTTACTCTTAATTAAATAATAATTTCTTTACCTTTATCATTATATTTTCTATCTTCTTCACACACAACCACTTTTAAAAATATAAAAAGTTTATAAGAGTTGAATATTGTTTATTCAAATATAAGATGAACAATAAAATTTTATCTCTATTTCACTCACAACCATCATTATAATGTAAGAAGCACACTCACACATTTATAAGAAATTCATTATAAATGCTCTAAATCTAATATGGAGACAAAATGAAAAAAGAAGGTGAAGAAAAATGAAAAAAAACAAAAGGACTTTCAAATTCTTACACAAAACATCTTTTTGTATTTCTAGTATGATAATCAAGTCAATGATTGAGTGGCGGAAATAAACAATCAAAGAACATTCTAGCAAGAAAATTACTCATAAATGTTGTTTGTATTGATATATGAAAGTTGATAAGTTACAGAGAATAATTACAACAAAAATTCTCTATCTATCAGCCATCACCTCAGTACGAGGTTAACTCTTCTATTTATAGACAAGACAAGATGCCTTTACAAAATGACTAAACTACCTCTGACCTATTACATCAGAAACTAGTCTAAGTCTTGATCCGCATCTTTGCTTGTTCATCCGCATTGACAAATGCGGATGAGATAATCTTGATCAGCATTTCCACTTGATCATCAACATTAGTAAGTTGGTCATCCGCATTGGTTAATGCGGATGAACAATACTTGTGCGCATTTTCCGCATTTGTCAATGCGGATGATCAAAGTCTTGTCCGCATCTTCTTTTGTTCTTCCGCATTAGTCAATGCGGAAGAGTAACTTGTTCTTCAGCATAAGTGTTATGTCTTCCGCATTAGTTAATGCGAAAGAGTAAACACTTGTCCGCATTAGATTTTTGTCTTCCGCATTGACTAATGCGGAAGATAACACTTGTTATTTTTCTTGCAGATCTTCATCCGCATTGCATCTTGGACTTGTGGGATTCCAGCTAAACAATCATCAATTCACCCATTGAGTTGGCATGTATGATCCTTTCAGGGTGCAACAATACTCCCCCTAAGGATTATACAGCCTAGTTTTCCTCAATGTTTAGGAGGTGATTGATGTTGTGAAGATTCAGCTGGGTCTTCAGGAGGTAGTATGAATGCAGTTTTGGTGGGATCCAGAATGGCCTTGATCATGTTTACAAAATCAGTTTCTTCTAACATCCTGTCTCTACTCAGCACATGTATTTTCATTCTGCTCATGTTATAGATGGCTTCCATTGGTAACTTTTTCAGAGAGAGAGGTTCCCATATGGAGATTGTGGAAAGACCATCTCTATGAATAAATAAACTCCCTCCCACATCCATTTCAAGCTTAACAATATTTCCAAGTTGCAATGGTGTTTTCTTTTTATTTCTTTTGTCTCTTTTAATCTTTATTCTATCATAGGCCAGTTTCAACAATTTGATGCATTTCAGAAAGAAGTGCATGTCTTGTTCACCCAATTTGTTGTTTAATTCCCTAAAGTGCCTGGTATAAATATAGTGGATGTATGATTCATCAAGTAATCTTACTTCATATCCACTGAAAAGTCTGATGTCAGTTCCTTCTTTTCCTCCCACTTCCTTTCTATCACCAGCTCATAGGTTTTCTCATCATAGTACACATTTGAGATGGGAGTGGAAGAATGAGTACCAGACACTACTTTCCTCTTCAATGACTCAGTTGGCTTTACCTTCAACTCAGGGAATACAATTTCTTCTGCTTCCACCTTTTTCTTCTTATCCAGGGGATTGACAAAAGTTTTATCTTTTCTTAAGAAATTTGTCTTTAATGAATTGAAGTTGTTTGTCCTTTTGAACATCTTAAGTATATTCTCAAATTCATATCCCCTGAACATAGCTGCATGATTGATCAGTTCAAGTTGAGCTAGCTCCTTCAAATCATGAATCTCATGGGCATTTACTAGAGCTGAGTACTCTGTAAAGAATTATACTAGCCCTGAGATTCTCTTCAACATGAACATGTTCCATGTGCTATCATACTTCCATGCTATTATCTTCTGATCTATCTTCCCCTTGGGAGTGGACACCCCTTTGATTAGTTCAGCAGTAGTTAGTCCTTCTTGCAACTTCAACTGAGATGGTTCTGCAAACCATTCAGGGTATTTGTGGAGTACTGGGGCAAGTAGTTCTTGGTTTTTTATGTTCAACAGCATGTCTTCAGCTGACACTCTGCTTCTGGGTTTGGTTCTTGTTAATTCTTCTTCCAGTTTCTTGAGTTTATCTTTCTTTTTGTTGATCAATTGAAGTGTTGCAACCCTTAAAGAATTTGTCTTCATGTTGGCAATCTTTCTTTTTTGTGAATCCATGACTTGAGAGATATTCCTTCATTTCCTTATCAGACATGTTATAAGAATTAAGAAATAATGATTCATGGGATGAGGTTGATTTCTTCATTTGTGACAACTTTTGTAGAGGACCCCTTCTTGGCAGTGGAATTTCATACCTTGTGGATTTCTTCAAAGATGTGTCTTTATGTTTTGGAGTGTCCTTTGTCATTGTCTTCTCATATTCAGTGTCTATTGTTGGATCAAGCAACAATTTCACTTTCTCTTCCTCCTCTTTCATTCTCTCATAAGTCATTGCAAATACTTCATCAAGATCATAGCCTTGATTGATCAAAAACATGGCTTTAATCATCAAGTTATCAGTTTGAGCTTTGGTTACCATGTCTTCTACTGACAGTTCTTCTTTAATAGGACTGTCCATGAGAACATCCTTTTTAACTTCATATTCATCAGCAATTTCTCCTTCTTCTAAATCAATTTCTCTAGCCAACTTTTTCAACTGAGCTTCTGCCTACTCATGTTCTTCCAAAAAGTCAGCAATTGCTGCTAAACTTCTTGGGTCATCTTTTTGTTTCTTTGATGGTTCTTCTTCAGTTATTGGTCTCTTGCCTTTAGTTTTTTCAGCCAAATACTTTCTCTTTCGTGAGTAAGTTTGAAGTTGAGGGCTAGAGGTTTTAGTTTGATCTTCTGGTTCAGGGACCTTTTCAGGTGACTTGGCTCTTGATCCTTCATTTCACTTTGTTCAGTTACAGTTATCTTCTTTCCTTTCTTGTTCATATCTTTCTTTGAGTTCTTCTTTTTGTTCTTCAGTTAGTGATATGGCAGAGACAATTTGCAGAGTTAATTCCTTTTCCAATGGCACTGGAGATTTGGGAATAAAGACAATAGGCTCTGCCTTAGTTCTTTGATTGTTTATGTATTCCCAGAAATCATCATCAATGCTGAATTGTTCAGAAGCAAAGCTATCCAAAGCACTAAAGAGTTCTTCAAATTCACCATTTTTTGAGTCTGAATAACCAGTGTTTCCAGAATACACTACCATGTCTAGGCTCTGGTCTTTGATCTCAGTTTGACCTTCATCATCTACTTGTTCTTCATTCTCATCTATTAAATTGTTGTCCTCATCATCAACCTTTTCTTGTTTTTCTTTCTCATCATCATCCTTCACATCAGTTCTTTTGATCATCATTTCAAGCTCGGATATTCTTTTGTTCTTGATCTCAATTTCCTTTTCCAGTTTTGAGATCATATCAGCTTGTTCTTCTATGATGTTTTCTTGTTCCTCCATGGCAATAGTTTGTATTTCAAGAGTATCTATATGTCCACTCACTTCTTCTCTTGAGTGTTTCAGTGCAGCTTTTAAATTTTCTATCTCTTTGTCTTGTTCTTTTCTTTCAACTGCATATTTTTCTTAGAGATCTTTCAATTCACTTTCTTTTTCATCTAGTTCCAAGATTCTGTCATTGATGATTCCTGCTCTCCTATTTAAAGTTCTTTCCATCCTTTCTACTTTGAGTAACAACTCAGTTATTAATTCATCTTTTTCATCAGGCCTATTGATGTTTGATTCAACATAGCTCTCTGAAGGAGCAGCCTCAGAAGGTTCATTCACAGCTTTGGTTTGATCATGATGATCCTCCTCGTCAGAAGATAATTTGGATGCACTTGTTGATCCTTCTGGTTCAGCAGGGTGATCAAAGTGATGATGGTAAAGGTTGGTAAGGAGGAGTAGGTGATTGGTGTGGTGATATTGGAGTAGGTTGAGTGGTCATTGGTGGTGTTGTTGTGGTGATGGAAGTGATGATGGTTAAGGTAATGTTTGAAGAGATGGTTGTGCAGATGGTTGTGGTATTTGTTATGGTGATGGCATTGGTGATGGTATTGGTGATGGTTGTGGAGTTGGTTGTGCTTGACCTGCTTGGTGTATTTGTTGAAGCATCCAAGGAAGAAGGGGTGAAGGGGCACCACTGTAGAAGTTCCTTGGGTCCTTCTTCTTGATGTACTTATAGGATCTTGCATCATAATGAGGAATGTTAAGTACAGGTCTTTTATTAATAATGTCATGAAATGATTCATTTATTAGACATTGAATGAATCTGGGGTACATTAGAAACTTGTATCTCAACCCTTCTTGAATGTTGGAGATTAGGCCATTGAATACATATGCAGACATGTTAAACCGTTTGTTGGTGCAGAGAGCACAGATTGCAGAAGATGTGAGGACTGGAATGTCATTCCATCCTGTTTTCCTTTTAGACAGACAATGTTGGAACATATAAATTAGGAATCTCCAAGGCAGATCCACTAATCCTTTGACTATCTGTTTGGCTTCTGTTGGACCAAAAGAACCAATGAGCCAGATCAGAAAAACCTTTAAGTCCCACAAGACATCCCAACAACTGCTGAAGACTTGATCAGCTGTTTGACAAAGTCTGAAGATCAACAGCTAAAGACTAAAGTACTGAAGACTTCAACAGCTGAAGACCAAAGTCTGAAGATCAACAGCTGAAGACTAAAGTTCTGAAGACTTCAACAGCTGAAGACCAAAGTTTGAAGATCAACAGCTGAAGACATCAGCTGATGACAACAACTGAAGTTCAAGAAGTCCAAGTATTGAAGCCTTCAAAGTTTGTCACAACAGCTAAAGAAGCATTCTTCAGTTGTTGTGATGGTTTCCTTTCAGTAGTTTTCTTTTCTATTTCAGTACTTGTAAAACGACTGAAGAGCATGTTCTTCAGTCGTTGTTTCAGTAGTTTTTTTCAGTAGTTGTAGTGATAATTAACACTTGGTATTTTTGTAAGAAGATGTCAGCTGTTTGACATCTTCAGTAGTTGTGTTAACTTTCAGTAGTTAAATAACAGTTAGATGTCACTGTCAAGTGACATCAGCTGACGTCAGCTTCCCTTATAAAAGGAAAGATGACCTAATTGTAACGATGTGCGAAAGCCAGTTGAAACGTGTATTGAATGAATATATTCCTTTTGGCAGAAATTCTCTCTCTATAACAAACACTGTTTCATTGATAAATTTCGTGTGTTCTTGTTTAAATTTGTTAATTTGTGGGCTAATTCCGTTGCAAATCCAATCTAATTGATCAAACTAGATGCTGAGATCCTAACAAATGGTATCAGAGCAGGTAATCATTGATCGATTTAACAATTGATCATTGAAACTGTTCTTTTGCTATCTACGTTTGATCGAATTAGCAAATTTGCAAGAATCGGTTATAGAGATTGAGTTTGTTGCTTCTGGCCACTTGTTTGAGGTTCTAAGTGGTTTTGAGCTAGATTTAATTTGTTTACCTTGAAGTTGTCTGAATTCTGAATATGACTACTCCTTCTAATGACCCTCACAATACTGGTTCCTCAACCAAGCCTCCGATGCTGGTTAGGGGTGAGTATAACATATGGCAACGAAGAATGCTCCATCACCTGTCTGTTAACAGTTCAGGTTGTTGGACATCTGTGGTACATGGTCCACATAAGCCTATGGTGAACAATCCGGAAACCAACCAAATGGTTCCGAAGAAGAAGGAACAATACTCTGATGAGGATCGAAAACTGTTTGAGATTGATGCTAAAGCTCATGGAATTCTGGCCATGGCACTGCCTAATGAAATCTATTCTGGGCTTATGCATCATGAAACTGCTCATGACCTCTGGAAGGCACTGAAAGAACAATTTGGTGGTACTGATGAGGTCTTAGCAAACAATAGGGAAATACTTGCCCAACAATATGAGACATTTGCTCATAGGAAGGGTGAGACTCTGACTCAACAGTTTGAGCGTTTTTCATGTTTGATCTCTGAGCTGAAAATGGTCAAACATGAATACACTAATATCCAGATGAACCACAGATTCCTTAGATCACTTCCTGAGAGATGGGACACATATACAATTGTCCTACGCTCTAATGCAAATCTGGATAGCCTATCTCTCACCCAACTTCATGGGAAACTGCTTACATTTGAAAGAGAGATAGAGCAGAAAAGGAAACTGGCATCATCAGGAAAGCTAACTGAAGACTTTGTACCAGGGAACACTGCCTTGGTCGGTCATGAGTCAGAATATGCTGCATCAGAAAGTAATTATGATGAGCATATAATTTCTCTTCAAACAGTTCTGATCATGCATTTGTGAGTGTTGATAGTCAGGCAGGCTGTAATAGTGACAATTTGTGCTTCATATGGGATTTGAAAGGTATAGCTGATGATGACTTAGAAGAGATGGATATTTTGAGCCAAATGGCCTTGATTAATATCAGATCTCAGAAGTTCTACAAGAGAACTGGTAGGAAATTCCCTGGACTCTCTAGCAAAACCAAAGTTGGTTTTGACAAGAGTAAGTGAGGTGTCACAAATGCCACAGGCTTGGGCACTTTGCAAGAGAGTGTAGATCATCTGGATCTAAACTCTGCACCCTTTGTGACTTTTCCAAGTAATATTCAACAAAAAGAGGGCAACATCCTGCTAGTTCTGGTCATCAATCACAACCTCTATCTCCTGCATATTTTGTCCCTCAGGGTCAATGTTATATCCATACTACTATTACATGCCACAAACCAGTCAAGTTCAAGTACCCATTGCTCAACAACCACCTGCTCTTCCTAAGCCTCAACCTTCCCAATCTCATCAACAATCTCAACCTCAACAACACAGCTTTTTCACCCAGGAGTTGTTGACTGGAGCAGTTTACCAGATGATATGTCTGGTCATGAACAACTGTTTTCTGGTGTTGGTCAACATGGTGGTGACAATCCTTTTGGAAACCTTGCTCTTATGGCCCGGAGTCTGGTGATACCTCATCTTCTATGCCTTCACACCACAGGTATCACAGGTATCCTCTGAGGCCAAAGCCAAGCTATGTTCTGAACATGCATAGCCGTATTGCATCTATTAAAGAAGAAAATGCAGCTTTAATTAACAAGAACATTGAGCTAGAACAAATAATATCCAAAAGAAAAGCTGAATTTGAGTCTGTGCTTAATGATAAGAATGATGAGATTTACAAACTTAAATGCCAAATCATGATGATAAGGCTAGAGAAGAGGTACTTCTAGAGAAGTACAGGGACCTCAAAGAAACACTTGCAGCTACCCAGGTAGAGTGTGATCGATGGGTACATTCCTGCAAGGGTTTTGAAATGCTTCTCAATAAGCAGTCTGCTTCCAATGTGAAGTTTGACATTGGTTATAATCACACTGCTCCTCCTATAGATTTTACTCCCAGAGCAAAGAGTAGAATCTGATGGAGAAAGCAATAACCAATCCTTTTCATCATGTGATCTACTATCTGATACAGCACCATCAGAGGTTGAGTCAGCATTATTTCTCCCAAAACCTATCAGCTGATGTTGATGGTTCAAATGCTGACACTCACATGATCAAAAGGTTGATCACTCCAGGTGGTATTTCACAAAGTACTGAAAGCACTAAAGAGCAAGTCATAACACCTAGACAACAAACCCAAACTACTGAATGTACTAAAGCGAAGAAAACTGCAGTAGAAAGGGTGGGAAAACTACTGAAGAAGATATCAAGAAAGCATGTACTGCAAGGAGAAAACTGCTAGTACTGGTCGCAAACTGCTGAAGAATAAGTATTCAGTAGTTTCATCTTCTTCAACAGATGATCAACTTAAGATGAAGAAAAAGCCATGTGAAATAGGTGGCTTATTCAATCATCTTACTGATGATTGCTGGTATAAAAAGGGCTCCAAACTCAAACACAATGAGAACATTAAAAAGAAAATGGATATAAAATGAAAACTGAGTTTGAAACCAAGTTTGTATCAGCAACATCAAAACCTGTATCCCAAAATCCAAAAAGAAATCCAAAAAGGAAGGGGTTAATTAGGCAACAGCCGAGGTTGCTCAAAGGGAGATGGTACAACACAGGAATCCATCAATCTCAAGCACTAATGTGTCTGATAAGCTGAAGGCTTTATCGCAGAATCAGACACAACTTGTTATGATGGTTCAACATCTATTGGGGAGAGTCAACCAATTAGATGCTCCTGTGCTGAAACCACAGAGAAGAAAATCCAGCCAAAGGATTCTTCTTCTTCACCATCTCCATCCCCTCAGGCTGTTCTTTATAGCAAATCTTAGTTTACCATCTGTTGATGTGAACAGACCCAAACCAAAAAGGTTTGGGTCTCAAAAACTAACTAATTTCTTATGATTGCAGGGTTCTTCAGCATGTCACAGTAGCATCTGGTATGTAGACAGTGGAGGATCTATGCATATGACAGGGAATGGCTCTCTTCTTCATGATTACTCTCAAGAAAGAAAGAAGGGGTGTTTTATTTGGCAATACGCTAAGGGTTACATCATTGGCAAAGGATTTGTCTCCAATGGGGAAATAAGGTTTGATGATGTTAACCATGTGGAGAATCTCAAGTACAATCTTGTTGGACCAAAAGAACCAAGGAGCCTGATCAGAAAAACCTCTAAGTACCACAGACATCACAACAACTGTTGAAGACTTGATCAACTGTTTGACAAAGTCTGAAGACTTCAACAGCTGAAGACTTCAACAGTTGAAGACCAAAGTCTGAAGATCAACAGCTGAAGACTAAAGTACTGAAGACTTCAACATCTGAAGACTAAAGTACTGAAGACTTCAACAGCTGAAGACCAAAGTCTGAAGATCAACAGCTGAAGAACAAACTACTGAAGATCAACAGCTGAAGTACAAAGACTGAAGACATCAGCTGATGACAACAGCTGAAGAAGCATTCTTCAGTTGTTGTGATGGTTTCCTTTCAGTAATTTTCTTTTTGTTTCAGTATTTGTAAAACGACTGAAGAGCATGTTCTTCAGTCGTTGTAGTTTCAGTAGTTTCTTTTCAGTAGTTGTAGTGATAGTTAACACTTAGTATTTTTGTAAGAAGATGTCAGCTGTTTTGACATCTTCAGAGTTGTGTTAACTTTCAGTAGTTTGAATAATTCTGTTAGATGTCACTATCAAGTGACATCAGCAGACGTCACGTCTCCTATTAAGGAATGTTCCACCACGACATTCCTATATAAGGGATGATTGACCTGATTGTAAGTGTGACATTTTGCCACCATGAAAGCGCGTATTGAATGAAATCTTTGATTTGCAGAATTCTTTCTATAATCGTTTGTTCTTACTTTGAATATCAACTGTATTCTTGTGAATTGTCTAATTCATTGTTTGATTTCCGCTGCAATACTCTCTAATCAATCAAACATAGATCACTGATCCTAACAATTGGTATCAGAGCTGGTTAATCATTGATCGATCTAACAATTGATCTTTGAAACTGCTAATCGATATCTGCATTTGATTGAATGGCATATTTGCAAGAATTGGTTATAGTTAAATTGAATTTCTGCTACTTTCGTTTTATTGCTTTCTGTTTTCTCTTGGTTCAATTTGGTCTGTTGTGTTCTGTTCTAAATCTGTTAAAACTTAATTGATTTTGGTCGAATCTGAGAATGACTACTCCTTCTAATGACCCTCGCAGTACCGGTTCCTCAACCAAGCCTCCGATGCTGGTTAGGACTGAGTATAACATATGGCAACGAAGAATGCTTCATCACCTGTCTGTTAACAGTTTGGGTCTGAAAAACTAACTAATTTCTTATGATTGCAGGGTTCTTCAGCATGTCACAGTAGCATCTGGTATGTAGACAGTGGAGGATCTATGCATATGACAGGGAACGGCTCTCTTCTTCATGATTACTCTCAAGGAAAGAAGGGGTTTGTTTCTTTTGGCAATGACGCTAAGGGTTACATCATTGGCAAAGGATTTGTCTCCAATGGGGAAATAAGGTTTGATGATGTTAACCATGTGGAGAATCTCAAGTACAATCTCTTGAGTGTCAGTCAAATGTGTGATAAAGGCCATGTTGCTCTTTTCACCAGTCAGAACTGTAGGATTCTGTCATCCAAAGTTCTGAGTTTGATTGATAAGGTGTGGGATGATCACACTCTCCTAAGGGCCAACAGGACAGGAAGAGTGTATGCCTTAGATCTTTCCAAGAAAATAGATCTCAAAGGCCATCCTTGCCTATTTTCCAAGGCTTCTCCTCAAGAATCTATTCTATGGCATAGAAGGCTGGGTCATGTGAATCTTAAAAACTCGAATAAGCTGATACATCATGGTTTAGTAAGGGGATTGCCTATGAAGGAGTTCAGATGTGAAGACAACTGCACTGCTTGTTTGAAAGGAAAACAACACAAAGTCTCATTCCCTCCTATTGAAGAACCTAAGTCCATTGCCTGCTTGCAATTATTACACATGGATATCTTTGGTCCTGTGAGAGTAATGAGTATGGAAAAGAAGAAATACTGTCTGGTAATTGTGGATGATTACTCTAGATTTGTATGGACTTTCTTCTTGCATTCAAAGGATGAGGTGCTCAGACGATTATAAACTTTGTGTTGTATGTTGAGAAGCAGTATTCCCTATCTGTCAAGTGTATCAGAAGTGATAATGGAACAGAATTCAGAAACCATACACTTGATGAGTTTTATCTCTCAAAGGGAATCAAGAGGCAGTTTAGCATCCCAAGGACTCCAGAACAAAATGGAGTAGTAGAGAGAAAGAACAGGACCCTAATTGAAGCTGCAAGATCCATGTTGGCTAACTCTGGTTTGCCATTGACCTTTTGGGCTGAAGCTGTTAACACAGCTTGCTATGTGCAGAATAGAGCCTTAGTAAATCAGAGGTTGATGAAGACTCCATATGAAGTTCTACATCATTTGGCTCCTCTAATTTCATTTTTCAGAGCCTTTGGGTGCCCTTGTTTCATTCTCAACACGAAGGATCAACTCCACAAATTTGATCCTAAGGTGGATGCAGGGTATTTTGTTGGTTATTCATCTACTTGCAAGGCATATAGAGTCTTCAACTGCAGAACAAAGATAGTTGAAAAGACTCTGCATGTGAAGTTTAATGAATCTCCAAAGGACAAGATTCCACAAAACCCTGTGGAGTTATTTGATTTGGACATACTGCAATATGTTCCTTATCAGGCTTCAGCTGTTGCTGCTGTCAACAGTTCTCCACCTGGTGGTATTGATGATGATGATAATATCATTACTCACCTATTCAAGTTTAGTGATCAACTGCCTAAGTCCACTAAACTTGATGTTCCTATAGCTTCAGCAATTCCATCCACAACAAATGCTGATGAGATCTCTGATTCCTCTACATCTTTTGATTTGCCATCTCATTCTTGTTTTCAAGAGTCTGCATCACCATCAGTTGCTGCTGAAGGTCCTACAAACACTTGCACGGATCTCATTGTTTATCAAGAGCTGAAGAATCACCCAATGTCTCAAATCATTGGTGATATCAATGCTGGAGTTTCAACAAGAAGTCAATTGTCTAATTTCTGCTTCTATGCTCTCTTCATTAGTCAGCAAGAGCCAAAGAACTATCACATGCTTTAAGGGACAATGGATGGGTTGAAGCCATGCAGCTTGAGCTACTTCAGTTCAACAAGCAGCAAGTGTGGGAACTGGTTCCTCTACCCCCAGGTAAGTCTGCAATAGGCACTAAATGGGTTTTAGGAATAAACAGATGAAAATGGGCTTATTGTTAACAACAAGGCCAGACTGGTTGTTCAGGGGTTTACACAGGAAGAAGGTATTGATTATGATGAAACCTTTGCTCCTGTAGCCAGATTGGAGGCAATTAGATTGTTCTTAGCCTATGCTGTATTCCACAATCTTAAAGTTTTTCAAATGGATGTTAAAAGTGCATTTTTATATGGTAAAATAAAAGAAGAGGTTTATGTATGTCAACCACCAGGTTTTGAGGATAATAAACATCCAGATTGGGTATACAAGCTTAATAAGGCTCTTTATGGGTTGAAACAAGCTCCTAGAGCCTGGTATGAGACATTATCAAATTTTCTTCTTCACAATAATTTCACTAGAGGCTCCATAGATAAAACTTTGTTCATTAAGAAGGTGGATCAGCATAAGCTACTTGTTCAAATTTATGTTGATGATATTATTTTTGCATCCTCTGATCCCCAGTTGTGTGATGATTTTATCAATTTAATGCAAAAGAAGTTTGAAATGAGTGCAATGGGAGAATTACAGTTCTTTTTAGGATTGCAAATCAAACAAAAGGCTGATGGGACTTTCATTCATCAGTCTAAATATACAAAAGATCTTTTGAATAAGTTGATTTACAAAACTGTAAGCCCTGTTCTACTCCCATGTGCCACACCACTCAACTGGATGCAGATCAGAAAGGTAAAGCTGTTGATGAAACACTTTACAGATGTATGATTGGGTCCTTGATGTACTTAACAGCTTCTAGACCAGATATCATGTTTGCAACTTGTGTTTGTGCTAGATTTTAGGCTGCTCCTAAAGAGTCTCATGTGATTGCAGTCAAGAGGATCTTTAGATATCTGCAAGGTACACAATCTCTAGGTTTATGGTATTCCACTGGACACTCTTGCAATTAGTTGCTTTTTCTGATAGTGACTATGCAGGGTGTAAGTTAACCATAAAGTCAACTTCTGGTGGATGTCAATTCCTAGGCAACTGTTTGATTTCTTGGCAGAGTAAGAAACAAGCATCTGTTGCTACATCCACTTCTGAAGCAGAGTACATTGCTGCTGCAAGTTGTACATCTCAGGTACTCTGGCTTCAGAACCAACTTTTGGATTATGGCATTACAGAGACTAAGACTCCATTATTAATGGATAGTGCTTCAGCTCTTTGCATTGTCAAGAATCCTGTCCAGCATTCTAGGACCAAACATATATTAGGGACTGTTTTGAAAAGATCTGATTGATCCAAAGTTTGTACCTAGTGCTGATGAGCTTGCAGACATTTTTACTAAGCCTTTGGATAGTTTAACTTTCCATAACCTAGTGTTAAGGCTTGGTATGCTGCACCTAAAATAAGTGACAACTACTGATGATCTCAGTAAACAAGTACTGATGATCATTAGTAAACATGTCACAAATAAGTACTGATTCTGTTACAACTACTGTTGTAGTTATAACTATTGATGTTAGTAAAACAGATAAGTACTGATGTCCTATGAAACAACTGAAAACAGCCAAAAGACTGATGAGTAAGTGTTGAGGACAGTATGAAATAGCTGAAAAGGTAAGAATTGACGAAAACTACTGATGGGAATTTTCTCTTCAGTCGTTTACAACTGCTGTTTCATCTTAAACAACTGAAGCAAAACCAATGTCTTCAGTAGTTTCACAACTACTGATGACTAACACCACGTCTTCAGTCGTTTACAACAACTGATGACAAAACCATGTCTTCAGTAGTTTCACAACTACTGATGACTAACACCAAGTCCTCAGTTGTTTCCAAAATCTGAAGCCAAAACCATGGTTTTCAGTAGTTTTATAACTGCTGATGCCTAAAACCAAGACTTTAGTTGTTTCAACCTCTGAAGATTAATACCATGTCATCAGTCGTTAAAACTATTGATGATTAACACCAAACCCTTCAGTTGTTTTATAACCCATACCCTATAAATACCTAATCCTACAGAGCTTCATTATCTCAAACCTAACGTTCAAAAACTCCGAACCTTCTCTCACATTAATGGCGACCATGCAGCTTAAACCACGACACAACTGTGTTGCCTACCTTACCAAATCACCTTTCTGGACGAAGTTTGATACTACCATTGATCTAATGGTCCATTCTCCATACAAAACGGACTTCCTTATCAATCCTACCATTTATGCCGAATCCCTAAATCAGTTCTGGACGAACGTCACCCTTACCACTGGAGAGAATGACACTGAGTCTCTCCAGTCGTTTGTCAACTCCCGTAAGGTGGTCATCACTCCGGCAATCCTTCGCCAAACCCTACAACTGGATGATGCCACCTTCCCCGCTGGATATTCAAAGGGCACCACTGATCTATCCTTTGCCCACCATGGATACCAGGGTAACCTCAGCGCTTCTACCATCCTCAAGAAGCATTTCTATGACGCGGAACACCTTTTTTTCATATGGTGAATGTCTGCTTAGCCCCTAAGACTTCTTCTTAGGATCAAATGTCAACCAAGTGCAGCAGGTATTCTTCTCTATCCTTGAGCAACGAAACTTAATTTTTCTGAAATAATATTTCTTGAACTTAAGGATATGGCCTCAAAACCTATTGCTAACCGATGGATATTATATCCACGGTTCATAATGGCCATTATAGAGAACCAGCTGAAAGCTGAGGGACTTGTTGGCCTTGGAGTCCCTGCCATGGCTGTATTGCCTGAGGTATACTCCAGGCATAACTCAGACCAGACACTCAAATAGGCTGCCAAGCTGCGAAAACCCACGCAGCTGGAACCCACAGCCACCACCTCCAAATTCAGTCAGTGAAAGCAAAACGAAAGAGGATTGAAGATGGGAAAGAGAAAGAAAAAGAGATAGAGGTGGCAAAACTCCAAATTCAGTCAGTGAAAGCAAAACGAAAGAGGATTGAAGATGGGAAAGAGAAAGAAAAAGAGATAGAGGTGGCAAATGAGAAGGAGTTGGGTGTAGAGACTGAGAATGAGAAGGAGAAGGAAGCTGAAATGGAGAAAGTGACTGAAAGTACTAAAGACTTTCATGTCACATACAAGAAAAGGAAAGTGGAAAGAAGGAGAAGGAGTTGGAGGAAATGGTGAAGGAGGCTGATGCCCAACATAGCTGATCAATGGATAACATCATTGATCAACTGTTTAGGCAAGGTCATGACAGTGAAAAACTTGACTCAGAAATTAGAAGATTGGAGATTGAAGAAATCCAAGCAAGATGGGTAAGTTACAGTGTGTTGGAAAGGGAAAGGCTGGAAATCATGATCAGGTTCATAGCTAAGTATCTTGGAAGATCATTGATTGAAATCAAGTCATGGTCCAGGGACAGCATCTTGGTAATAACCACCAAGATCTGTTCGTCTGATGTATATACCAAAGGGCTGGTCATTGAAGCCTTGAATGAAGCTGGTGCTGGGAGCAGGACTGAACTGGTCAAACAATCTAAAGCCTCACTTACATCCAAAATGCTAAGACAGCCTGTAAAAATTCTCACACCAAAACCACCACAACCACAACCCACTAAACCAATTCCCTTACCCACAAAACCAATAGCCGATGATGTACCCCAGAAGAGGAAGAGAAGGGTACTGAGGCTAGAAGAGGAAGAAGAAGATAATGATGAAGATGAAGACAGGCTGCCAATCTCAGCTGTTATACAGTTGCCTAAGGCCATAAGTCACCCTCCAACAATTACTCCTGAATCTCAAAGGCAAATTGTGAAAGTGAAGTTAGAAGAAGAAGAGCTTCACAAACAACATGATGAGGAATTGTTGAGAAGAGTCGACAAAGCATACGCTGCCTCATCTTCAATCATCAATATGAAGAAACATGCTCAGAGATTATACACTCTCAGACATACCTTTCAATATCAAAAAGAGAGAGTGAGGATTTGGCCTGATCCTAGGGTGTCTCATAGGATTCAAAAGAAAAATATTCCACAGAGATACATTGGCCAAGTAAAGAAGATTGTAGATGAAGTGATCTCACTGGCCTTTGTAGTATCACCTTGGGAGATCCTAGATGACTTCAAGAAAGCCTATAAAGCTAAACTGACCCCACAAAAGATGTTAGAGAATAAAGTGGTGAAAAGGGGTTAGTGTATAGGAGGCTTGAGGAAGTTAGAAAGAATGAGCTCCAGTTGTTCTTAGAGGGTATTCACCCAGATGAATTCGCATATAGAGTCATAACAACTGTGGAGCTAAAAAATGGGAAGCAGGTCAAATACCTCTCTGAGTACTATGGGCCAGAGTCACTCTTTGAAGGAGAAGCAGAAGAGCTTACCATGGAGGAACAAGTAACCTTCCTTGAGGCTTATACAAGAGAGTCTTACAGACTCATAGTTGGGAAGTAGATCTCATGGATGGGGTAACAACTCTATGTCCAGTTCCCCAAGACAGAGTTCCCATCCATCCTTTGCCAAACAGATCATTGAGACTTCTTCCCAGGCCTATGCTTACAAGGGTCACTTCTGAGCTGATCTAGAAGACAAAAAGACCAATCTTTCTGCCATAATAAGTGGGACATCTTCAATAAGCTTAAAGGTTTTGGCTGCATTGGTTCAAGGGGAGTTTGTTGGACCAAAAGAACCAATGAGCCAGATCAGAAAAACCTTTAAGTCCCACAAGACATCATAACAACTGCTGAAGACTTGATCAGCTGTTTGACAAAGTCTGAAGATCAACAGCTGAAGACTAAAGTACTGAAGACTTCAATAGCTGAAGACCAAAGTCTGAAGATCAACAGCTGAAGACTAAAGTTCTGAAGACTTCAACAGCTGAAGACCAAAGTCTGAAGATCAACAGCTGAAGACATCAGCTGATGACAACAACTAAAGTTCAAGAAGTCCAAGTACTGAAGCCTTCAGAGTTTGTCACAACAGCTGAAGAAGCATTCTTCAGTTGTTGTGATGGTTTCCTTTCAGTAGTTTTCTTTTCTATTTCAATACTTGTAAAACGACTGAAGAGCATGTTCTTCAGTCGTTGTTTCAGTAGTTTCTTTTCAGTAGTTGTAGTGATAATTAAAACTTGGTATTTTTGTAAGAAGATGTCAGCTGTTTGACATTTTCAGTAGTTGTGTTAACTTTCAGTAGTTAAATAACAGTTAGATGTCACTGTCAAGTGACATCAGCTGACGTCAGCTTCCCTTATAAAAGGAAAGATGACCTAATTGTAACGATGTGCGAAAGCCAGCCGAAGCGTGTATTGAATGAATATATTCCTTTTGGCAGAAATTCTCTCTCTATATCAAACACTGTTTCATTGATAAATTTCGTGTGTTCTTGTTTAAATTTGTTAATTCGTGGGCTCATTCCGCTGCAATCCAATCTAATTGATCAAACTAGATGCTGAGATCCTAACAGCTTCATAGCTCCCTTCATAACCAATTTCAGAGAAAAATGTGGTTATCTCCTCATCATCCAATTCAAGAGGATCATCTGCATTATCATTGAATTGCAGACATCTTCTAATTGATTCTTCTGTGATCCTTAGAGTGAGTTCGGTGATCTTGCCAGTTAGAGTTTTCACTCCATCCTATTCAACCACTTCAGCTGATTCCCAGAGTGACCTGATGGGATTCTCGTAGATTGTTGGTCTTACTATCATGGCATATGCTACCCTTGTGGTAGATAAGAATCTTATCATATCTCTGACACCTTCGGTTTCAGGCACATCAGGGTTTAGATAACCGCTAACGTTATGGAGCTTGCTCCATGTAAGGTTTGCCATGTAATCTGCACAAGAGACATGTGTGTTAGTTAACAATTTTGACTTTAACTTTGCTTTGATTTGTTAATGTGACTTTGATTTGTTTCACAATTTTCTTTTTCACATTGCTCTGTTTTTCTCAGTAAACATGGTTATCATGGTTTTCATTATCAGTTGAATTCCTATCAATTAACATGTTTATTTACATCAAAAATGTGTATTACATCATATTAATGAGTTTGATTTTGGTGTTCTTCAATAATTTTTTGGTTCATTGTTCGATTTAGGGTAACAGTTCGAGACTTAGGTTTTGGTTTCAAAATCTGTTGAAGTTATACCTTATCTTCGAAACGACTGTGGTTCTGAATCGATGACAAGAATGTTTAAAGATGAAACACAACAAAATCTTTGAATGTTTGTGATGATGATGATGATTGATGGTGGTGTACTGTAGTTTTGCGCTCGTCTCACTATAAGTTCTCTCAAATTTAAAAAGTATTAAATGACCTGTTTGAATTCCTTTAAATAGTCAAATAATACAATTTGAAAGATTTTATAAGTTTACAAGCAGATACAGTCAACACTGTAGCAAATGCTGAAGGTTGATTTGTTTAATTTTGATCATCCGTATTTGTTGGCTGTAGCAAATGCGGAAGACAAACTTTTGACATGGACAGTCCGCATTTGACTTCTTTTGGTCATCCGCATTTGTGACTGTAGCTAATGCGGAAGGTTTAATTTTTGACTGTATTACTCTACTGTTACTAATGCGAAAGTTTTGTTTCTTAATTTTTTATTCTATCCGCATTTGTGTACCGTTGTAAATGCGGAAGTTTAAACTTGAAATTTTGGTTGTCCGCATTTGTGTACTATTGCAAATGCAGAAGTTAATCTTGAAATTTTGGCTGTCCGCATTTGTGACTGTTGCAAATGCGGAAGTACATTGACAAATGCGGTTGAATTGCTTGTTTTACCATATCCGAATATGTACAGTAACAAATGCGATAGAACAAATTCCATATGTACAACTACAAATGCGGTTGACAAGTCAACACCACTGTATCAAATGCGATAGAGACCTGTTCATACGCATTTGTTAACTGTATCAAATAGGGTAGAGTAAACTTCACATTCACTTCACACACTAATGCGGTAGAGTAAAATCATTGTCCGCATTAGTTGCACCACAAAAATTATTGTTACCTTCACCCGCATTAACTAATGCATTTACTTGCATTACCTTTTGAACTTAATCAAAAGTTAATGTGATTGAATTGATTATTCATATTATGAAGAGGTGTCCTTGATTGATTTTTCTTATGAAGTTGGTTGTTGAAGTTGTCAATTTTTGCTTGGATTGACTTGTATGTTACAACTAATACAAGTTTCCCAATTTTGACAGATCTTGGGCTTATCATGCTTCTAAGAATCTGCATAAGCTGAGATATAATGGTATGACTTATTGCAACAACACCAACTAAAATTCTTTTTGTTTTGTTTTTCAAAATTAAGTTAATAAAAAAATTGAACTTACTCAAAAATTTTAAATTACTCTCCCTAAAGTTTATGTCCACATTTGGAGAGAAACTTTAAAGATTTTAAAAGTTTTGAATATTATTTTGATTAATATTAATAATGAAGAGAAAAATCTCTTTGTAGGGATCATATCAATCTTTCATTACACATGTGCATCTTTTATGATTAAATGAACATGATTATGAACTTGAATATTGAAGGTATGTTTGTCCTCTTAAGCTCATACCTGGTTGATATTTTGATGCAAATGACTTTTATCATGTTTTGATTGATTTATTATTCAATGTGTACCTCACACATATAAGCATGGAATGATCAACCCTCTTTATACAATGCATGGTAGAACTATGTCACAACTTTTCTTACCAGGTTACTTAAGTCATGAGATCTCATGTTCACTGATCCTCATTGGGATTCTTTTAATTTGATCCTTTTTCATGTTGATCCTCATGGGATTCTTTTCACTTCACTTTGGAAAGGTGATCCATGATAGGATTCTTTTGTTCATTCACTTGGAATGTATTACTTTGTTGATTCATCCAATTTTGGATGTGTTCCACATTGGGAATCTTTTGGATCATGACATCTGCACTATATGCAAGTTTCATCAGGTCTTTGCTTAGCAAAACAAAGATAAAACATGATGTGGTGAAAGAGATTCATAAAGTATCATTACCTGGTGTGTTTAGGTTACTACACACACATGCATTCAGATAAGCCAATACATACCTGTACTTTGTGATGAGTGTTTCACAATTGAATATGTCTTTAATTCATCACTGCATGTATCTTTTCTTCCAAGTTGAGCCTACCAACATATCTGGTAAGTCATTTCAGTCTTTTACATTTTGAAATAAAGTACAGTGAATGATATAACGACTGTAATTATATCATTTCCCATGATTCTTTTCTTCATAAGACTTGATTTCTTTTTGTGGTTTTTCTGATGTTTTAAAATATTCTTGATGTTTTTCATATTTTTTTACTCAAGGTTAGTCATGCCAATTGACTGAACCAGAAATTCAAACCTACTAGGTTCAAATGCTTTGGTAAACAAATCAGCTAATTGGTTTTCTGTTGGTACTTGAATCAATTTGATTAAACCTTTTTGAGCACAGTCTCTTAAAAAATGATATCTAATTTCAATATGTTTTGTTTTTGAGTGCTGAACTGGATTATTAGTTATAAAGACAGCAGTTGTGTTGTCAATAGAAATTGGTGTATGCAAAAAGTTAAAACCATAATCAAGCATCTGGTTTTGAATCCAGAGAACTTGAGAGCAACATGCTAAAGCAGCAATATACTCAGCTTCGGCTGTAGACACAGACACATTTGTCTGCTTCTTGCATTGCCAGGATACTAGTTTGGGACCAAGAAATTGACAAACGCCAGAAGTGGATTTTCTGTTGAAGTTGCATCCTCCATAATCACTGTCTGTGTAGGCATAGAGATTAAATTCTCCTTCCTTTGGATACCATAATCCAAGAGCTAGTTTGCCCTTCAGATATCTGAATATCCTCTTGACTGCATTTATATGTGATTCTTTTGAATCAGCTTGATATCTAGCACACACACAAACACCAAACATAATGTTAGGTCTACTGGCTGTTAGATACATAAGTGAACCTATCATTGATCGATAGTGAGTTTGATCCACTGATTTGCCTTCAGGGTCAGGTCTAATCTTCACTTTAGTATCTACAGGAGTTCTGATAGACTGACAGTCAGCAAAGTGGAATTTCTTCAGCATGGTTTCTACATATTTTGATTGATTGATGAAGATTCCATCTGTTTTTTGCTGGACTTGCACCCCCAGAAAGAATGTGAGTTCCCCCATAGCACTCATTTGAAACTTTGAATGCATAAGATCTTCAAATTCTTTGCAGAGTTGTTTGTTTGTCGAGCCAAATATAATGTCATCCACATAGATCTGGACTAACAGCATGTCTTTTCCTCTTATTCTTCTGAAGAGAGTCTGATCAATCTTTCCTTTTTCATACCCATGTTCAAGAAGAAAGGATGATAGAGTCTCATACCACTTTCTTGGAGCTTGATGAAGACCATACAGAGCTTTGTCAAGCTTGTACACTCTGTGAGGGAAATCTGGATCTTCAAAGCCAGGTGGTTGACTTACATAGACTTCTTTAGCAATCTTTCCATACAAGCCATTTGATAAACAGTAAATTTCATGGACGCAGAATATGCGAGAAAGATTCTGATTGCTTCTAGTCTGGCAATAGGAGCAAACACCTCGTCGTAGTCAATTCCTTCTTCCTGAGTGTATTCCTGTACCACTAGTCTTGCTTTATTTCTGATGACTATCCCTATATCATCAGTCTTGTTCCTGTACAGCCATCTGGTACCGATAGGGTATTGTCCTTCGGGAAGATCTACCAGCTGCCATACTTCTTGTTTCTTGAATTGGAGCAATTCTTCTTGCATTGCTTCAATCCAACTATTGTCTTGAAGCGCCTCTTTGATGTTTTTGGGTACCGTTTGACATAGAAAGCATGAGAACAAACAGATGTTTGTAGTACTTGACTTGCTTCTTGTCACCCTCTCATTAAGATCACTAATAATGGTTTCAGCTGGATGATTCTTGTGTATTCTTATGGTGGGAATGGTGTCACTAGAAATAGTTACATCAAGATTTGAGACATTCAGTTCATTATGGTCAGAGGCACAATCATCTTGTATTGTTGTTGAATTATGAAGATTGTCAATTTCTGTTTCAGTAACTGCTACATCTTCAGCAGCACTGAGTTGCTTGCATCATTTGAAGTACCTTGAGTTTCTTCTGGATGAGAAGCCTATTTTTGATTTCTGATCTCATATGACTAGTCATCTGAGTGAGAGGGTACCAGGCTGGGACCTTCTTCAGAAGAATCACTAAGGTTTTGTGACAAGTGTCTGATGGGATCAGCTTGAAGAGGAACATCTTCATTCATATGTTCATCAGATGTAGGTGGAATCAATGGATAATTTTCTCTTCTTTCTACAGTTGATGAAGTATCACCTGAATGTATATTTCCTGCATCAGATAAGTGAAATTGATCAAATGATTTAGTAAAAGTGTCAATATCAAACAATCAATCAGGACCATTTGTAGATTTGGGAAACGAATGTTCTTTGAATTGAACATTTGTAGATTCATCAATAATGTTCAGTCTAGGATTGAACACTCTATAAGCCTTTGAGACGGAAGAATAACCTACAAAAAATCCTTCATCAGACTTAGATGAAAATTTTCCCAAATGATCACGGGTGTTTAATATTAAGACTGGACAACCAAATGATTTGAGGAATCCAATAAATGGTTTCCTATGAAATATCAGTTCATAAGGTGTCATGTTACTTTCTTTAACAATCAGAGTTCGATTTTGCATAAAACATGATGTGTTATCTGCGTCTGCCCAGAAGGTGATTGGCAGTTTAGCATCGGCTAGCATAGTTCTTGCTGCTTCAATCAGTGTTCTATTTCGCCTTTCAGCTACCCCATTTTGTTGAGGAGTTCTATCTGCACTGAATTGATGAGCAATGCCTTTGGTTGCACAAAAGGAATTCATATTTTCATTTTTGAACTCTGTACCATTATCACTTCTTATTATTTTGACTTTGAGATCAAGTTGATTTTCAATTTTAGTGATAAATTCTTGAATGATTTGGGATGCTTTATTTTTATGAAGTAGGAAGAACACCCATGTGAATCGAGAAAAGTCATCAATGATCACTAAATAATATTGTTTCTTTCCCATACTCATTACATGAGTTGGTCCAAATAAATCCATGTGAAGTAGCTTCAATGGAGTATTGTTAGTGTTCACCAGCTTGGTTTTGTGAGACGATTTATGTTGTTTTCCTTTGAGGCATGCTGAGCATTGATCAATAAAATTGAATTCCTTTTGAGGAAGACCAATTACATGGTTTCCTTTGACTAACTTGTTCATATTTTTAAAGTTAGTGTGCCCCAAACGTCTATGCCAAAGCTGTGACTCATCAAATGATGCTTTAGACAAAAGACATGTTTCTTCCTTAGGTGATGTAGAACACAGGTTTAAGACATATCTATTATTCTTCCTCGGAGTCTTTAAGACAACCTATTCTTCAGGAATCTGAAATCCAGGTTTCAGAATGTAGCAGTGAGTGTCTGTAAAGTGAGTGGAATATTTTTTGTCGCAGACCTGAGACACGCTTAGCAGATTGAAATTTAGTTGTTCACAGTAATTCACTCTGTCAAAGCTTAACATCCTATTTGTCACAGATCCTTCTCATGTAATCCTGCCACCTTCTGAATCTCCACCGAATGCCACAATAGTTCCTTGTATGTACTTGAAATCATGAAGGAGGGAACGATCTCCAGTCATGTGTCGGAGCATCCACTGTCTACATACCATAGGCTATTAGACCTGTGTGGATGAACCTACAAACAAAAAGAACTAATTAGAATAAGGAACCTAAGCCATGATGGTCTTGGGTTTCCCGTTCTTATTCATGATAGTCACCTCTTGGTATTTCCCTCTGAATGGTGATTTACATGAAGGTGATTTGGGAGATTTTTGATAATGAATTGGTCGAGTCATCTCATCTACATCTACTGAGGATTCAGATGAATAATGAAATCGTTGGTCTCTATTTCTTTGTAAAAATTTAGCTCGAGTTTCATTATCAAAAGTTGGGTTTTGCTTAGGAAGGTCAAGTTTGTGTTTTATTGTGAGATGATTGCTTTGACCCATCTTTAATCCTTCGAGTTATTTCTGTCATTTGTTGATCTAGGAGACCTAGATTGAGTATTATGAAGATGAGGTTTGACAGAATACATCACAGTAGATGTTTTTGAGATGAGCTTGTGTTGTGGAATTCTCAACCCCTTCTGAGTGAAGTAATAATAAGATGTATTGTGATTGTTCATGTCACAAATTTGAACAATACTTGTTGAAATAGCAATTTTTGGTGGAGTGATTGTTCATATCACAGATAGAACAATATTGGTTGAAGAAGCATTTATTTGTCTTGTGATTGAACATGTCACAAGCATCACAATACATTTGTTTGTTTCTCGAATCAGATTTTTCTTTGAGTGACTCAACTGATACTTTCTTTTGATGAGTCACTTTCTTTTCTTTAGGTGATGAATCAGAATCAACCCTTTTGTAGATTGTTTCATAATACTACTCTTGTTCAGTTGTCTGGGCTGTTTCTGTTTCTTCAACCTACTTCTCACCTCTTTCTCAAACTGGTCAACATGTTCTTTGTTACGATATCAAACCCAACTCCCTGCCTTAATTTGGATGACTGTGGGTCTGATGAAGTTTTATGTGTTGAACTCAGTTTTACAGTTGGTTTCTTTTTCAGTGAAACCTTTTCTGATTTGCTTGAATTTTATGGAGATACAATCTCATTATCAGAACTACTCTCAGTAGTGGGTTTTACTGTTTTGACATATTTCTTTTTCCCTTGTAAACAAATGGTATGAATTTTATAAAAGGTACAATTGCTTTTACAGGGCTTGATGGTTTTTTGACATTCACTGTCTTGTCAGAGCACTCTTTGATTATGATTGGGTGTCCTAGCTTGATTTTGTTCTCATTGGTTTCAAAATAAACATCAGGTTTGTTTTGAGGATTTGTCACTTGTTTCACTACTGATTTAGGTTCCACAATTTTAGGTTCGATTGATTCAGAGAGTGATACAGAGTCAGGCATGACAGTGTAATTGTCATTGTATGGTGGAGGACATGAATTGTACCCAATCCTTGACATGTTCTTTGGATCCTTTTGTGAATCCAACATTTCTTGTAACTTGACTGAAGACATTTGAAACTTTTCAAATTTCACTTCAGTCATAGATTGTTGAGCTAGCTTGAGCTAATTTTTCAGTAAGTAGTTCATTTTCAGCTGCAAGATTGTATTTCTCACCATGCAATTTTTTTATGTCAGAAATGAGAGATTTGATTTTGATTTCAAAACTTTTTAGTTCTCTCTTCATCATTTCTGACTTCACCTTTTCTTCTTTAATTTTATCTGCCAGTTTATGATTGTGTTCTCTATACTCTTGTAATTCATTTATGCATTTCTCACTACAAAGGTTAGTTTTTACCTCAGTAGGCATTGCAGATGGTCTATCATTGATATGAGCCATGAGAGCATGATTCTGGAATTGAGGCTTGACTTCCTCCGCATACACACTCCAGTCACATATCCCATCCTGTTTGATCACAAGTGCACTGGCAGAAGGCTAACTGCTTGCATGGGCTTGATTTATCAGCTGTGGTTGATTCTGGTATGTTTGTTGATGATAAGAATGATGGTACTGCTGTTGTTGATTGTTTGAGTGATAGCTTGAATTGGGCTGTGAGGATGATTGACCAGGAGAGTTCCTTGAATGGTTGTTTCTTTTAGGAGCATTGCACTCTCTTGAGAAATGACCAGTCATGCCACAGTTGAAGCATTTTACCTTGGATTTGTCATATCCAAGCTTTGTGTTCTCATTCAGACTTAGCTTTCTTCCTTTTCTGAAGAATTTCTTTGCTCTCATGGCAATCATTGCCATTTGCCACTGTAGATCCATCTCCCCAACATCATCAGGATCTAATTCTTCTAAATCTTCATGTATTAGATGGGCAGAAGTGAGTCTTCCCCCAAGATATGCTTCAAAACTTGCAACAAAGGCATTGTAAGTTGCCTTTTGCTCTTTTGATTTTAAGTCTTCTGGAGAGATCGGAGGTGCAGTGGAGACTTTTGGTGCTTGTGCTGAAGTTGAATGGTGATTGAATGTTGGAGATGCAATGAACCCAGTATTGTTCATTTGATCTCTTGATGAGATGAAGTCATCTTCCTCTGTGATAAAAGCATTTTCAACAGAATGTAATTCTGAAGGGAATTTGTAGGCTTCAATCACTCTAGGCCCACTCAGATTTCTGCTTCGTTCATCAAGTTCCAAAGCTTCAATCTTGGCTATCATAATGTCTAGAGTGGTACTCTCAAGATCAAGAGTATTTTTCAACATTGTGACATTTTGCTTCCAGCTTTCAGGTAGACTGTGAAGCATTTTCTTGTTGAGTTCTTTAATGTTGTATGAAACACACATAATTTCCAAGTCATTGACCAACTATACAAATCTGTGCAGTTGTTTTGATATGGATTCTCCTTTGGTGTGACGGAAGGTTTCATACTGATTGACCAGCTTGTCTTTGTTAATTTCAGCAACTTCACTGCTACCTTCACACATAATTTTGAGAGCATCCCAAACAGCTTTAGCAGTTCCATATTTTTCCAATCTTTTCAGCACATCCATTTTGAGTGCTTGAGTCAAAATAGAGTATGCTTTAAGATCAATTTTGATTTTCTTATAATCATCTTCATCCAGAGTTAAGTCTTCAATTGGTATTCTAGCAGTCTTGTACAGTGCAGCTTGAGCTGTTGATAGAGTAACAGGAATATGTGGACCCTTACATATTGAGATCCAAAAGTCAGGATCTACACCTGTGATATAATTTTTAAACCGTATTCTCCATTTTTTAAACTCAGATTTGTGTTTAAGCATGGGAGGTTTAGGTGTATGACCTAATTCAAAGTAACTGTTAGAATCCATGTTGATTTGTGTAAATATAGATTTAGTTGATTTTAAGATTGATTAAGTTTGATGAGTCCGACTTGTTCAAGCAATTCTGTTGAGGTTCAGAATGAGTGTTCTTTCTGTTTGACAGGAGTATTTTTGTTGTTTGCTAAGTAGAGATGATAATATCTACTACTAGCAACTTGATTATCAGATCAATCGAGTTCTATTCAGTATGTGCGTAGATCTGAAAGAGAATCGAGAGCCAAAGCTCTGATACCATTTTGCTAAATCAATATTTCAGATTCATTGAGCTTGGATCTTAGGATTCATCATGTTCAGATCTAGAAATCAAAATTAAGATGGGTGGACGTGTGTGAATCATAAAACAAAGAGATGGATAATAATAATGTTATGATTTCATTGATGTTGATAAACAAGTTACAATGAGAATCATAGATGGCTGGTGAAATCAAACCCACCCATAGGACAGGATTTCTCCTTGGATGGTGATTTACACCATGAGAAACACACACACAAAAGCCACACCTGCATAAATGCACTAGTGGGTCTATTTATACTAATATTACAACATGACCTAATTTTGACTTTCTAATTGCCTTGATGTTGACATTGTCATGTTGAATTGTCTTGTTTTGTTGTAATCAACTTGGTCACTGGACTTGTACAATGAGATCTTCAGTTGGATGTAATTATGATTTGGTAAGCTTCAGTTTATTCCATTGTTGAATCCTAACAGCGAGCCTTAAGTGCTAAAATTATCTAAAGAGTTCTTCAAGTTTTAGTCCCCTGATAAATGAGTTCAGGATGATAGGGATCTCCAAACAGAGCGCAATGAGTTTGACACTCAATTGTGACATGATACCGAGTTAAAAAAATCAATTCTCAAGATAACATCAAAATATTCCATTTGCATGGGTAACACATCCACTGTAAGAATAAGCGATTCAACTCGGATCGGACAATCCTCATACACGTGAGAGATTGCAACAGAGTTTCCTATAGGAGTTATAATATTCTGAGTATGTCCTAATAATGTAGGAGTATGTCCTAACTCGGATCGGACAATCCTCATTCTAGTTGAGGAAGGGGAGATAGTTTGAGATACTAGTATGATTGAACCAACTGACATGACAACAGATCAAACTGGTCAAACTGTTGTACGTCATGTCAGAAATACTACTGTTGAGGCTCCTTCACCGCTGGCTTATACACATGTTGAGACATTCCAAACCTTTCACAAGGTATGGAAACTCATAACCAATTCTTAGCTGGGCGTATGATGATGAGAAAAATTGTATGCGACTAAAAGAAGAGCAAGAGCGATAGAGTATTATCAAGACGAACATGACTTTAATACACTCAGAGCATCAAATTGATATGCAATGGGTCGTGTTCCGTTCATTAACCCAAGTAATTATGAAAACGGTAATTGGTTAAGGAATATAATACGAAGGCATAACAAAACCAACTTCAAAATTGCTAAATCTAAAGTCATTAAAGATGATACTCGAATTGATCAAAATACAAACAAGCCAATGAAGATAAGAGTTTATAAACATCCAAGATATATGAGAAAAATCTCTATACACGCTCATGTACCAGTTAATAGCCGCTTATGTGATGGAGTTGTGAAAAGGAGACGGGACATGTGTTAATACATTGTGTAGATAAAGACTACCGTATCATCGAACCTGTGGATCTACTTAAGTTTGGTAGAGAAGATTTGATGAGGTTGTAGGCTTGTTCGATTGCAGCTGATGAATATGTTCACTTTTTGGCAGCACAGTTTGGTTGGTTGATTACGAAGGCCCTACACGACAAGATGTATGCATGCGGGGCCAGTTACAAGGTTGCAGACATGGACTTTTAAAGCATTGATTCACCGAGCCTAGGGGGAGATTGTAGAGGTTGAACCTAGAGGCTCGGAAAATCAATTCAAGATAATGAAGATCAAGTCGCGCGAGAAGTTCAAGTTGTCGCACGAGAAGTTCAAGTTGTAGCGCAAAAAGTACATCTCGTGCGAGAACTAGCTTTGTTTAGTATAAATAGCTAGTTTGTTTTGTAATAAGTAGCTTTTCTCATTTTTTTGATTTCACACTCAATTGTAATAGTTTCAAATTAGAGAGCAATACAAGAAATATTATTTATATGTGTTCAAGTTACTATTGTATTCTTCTTATTCAATCGTCTTACCGTGTATGATTACATTCCACATTCTCCTCACGAGATCGATCTATTCGTATTGTTGATCCTTACACTTCTCTAGTTGCTAAATTTCCATGGATTAAAATTGAGTTATGGATCGTCAGTGGGATACGATTCTTCCTTGGCCTGTGAGAAGTTGAAGCTCGAGATTTTAATGTTTCATGAAGTTAAGTAGTGAATGAGGAACATAATTATAATGGAAAAGATGATAAGGTAAAATATTTAAAGAGACAACTACATGATTTGGGAAACTAAAATATGCTAATACCTCATATGAGCAGCTTGGCTTTCTTGCTACAACGTGAATTCAAGCAATGCATCTTGTGTTAGATTTTAAACTTCTTCTAAACATTATTGTCCATAGTGGATACACGTTTAGATTAATGACATACTGTAGATAGATATAAACAAGGTTCATCTTTGGTTAATTTTGTAACTAATTTTTTTTATAATTTAAAAGGAACCAATATGAGCCACATATTTTTTGTCACATGCCAATCATATGTTATTTTCTTATTTTTTAAAAACATTCATAACTTTTTTCACCACATTATTTTTTCAAGAAAAATTTAACCATAAAATTCAGTATTTTTTTATCTTCCAACGCTTACCATATTGATATACTTAAAAAAACGTCCACATGTTATTTACATATGTGTAAATCTGGTTATATATATGTGTGATATTGGATTTACACATGTGTAAATACGATATTACATATTTATATAACAAATTTTGTAACTGTTTTATTATTTTTCATAATTTTTTTATGAAAGAGGAAACTAGGGGAATATTTTTTTTTGTTTTAATTTTCTTATTTTTAGGCGTATTTTTTATTTTATATATATTTTATTTTGTATTTGTTAATTAGCATTTTTTTCAAACTAGTGGTTGAGATTGATTACTAAAGTTCTCGTAAAAAAATGATTTGAACCATTTTGCTTATGGAAGATTGAAAAGAGAAAAAAATGAAAGATAACGTGATGCCTACATAGAGTTTTTAGGCTTGAAAGTATACTATTTGACATGATTCTCAATTTTGAATATACAATTCTCAGTAAGCTTATTTTTTTGTATCTTTAACAAACATCAATCTGGTGTTTTAAATGTGTCTAAAGTATAGTTTT